>CM021777.1:16394214-16547035 GCA_011076525.1 Nettapus auritus
AGGAGGGAGGCGGGCGCGGGGCGGGCGCGGCGCCGCCGCCATTTTCTGGCCGAGAGGGGCCGAGGTCGGGGGCGCCTCAATGTGTGGGGCAGGACGGGGCTGTGGGGCCGTGTTAGTGTGTGGGGCGAGGTCGCTTCTCCTGCAGACTTCGCCATAAAGGCAGCAGCCATTTGTCCAGAGTACCTCAATATCCCCAGCGTACCTCAGAAGGGGTCCATGTACTGTTACCACTGACGCCTCAGCACCAGCTGCGAAGAAATACTGCTGATTATTGAAAATTTATCCTACTTCATACACCCATGCTCTAAAGAGTTTAATAAAGAGTGCAGGTGTTGCAAAAGTGCCTTTATAAGCAAGGCTTTCTACCTTTGAACAGCTCTATCCAAAGGGTTCTGACAGAAAGTGGAGTTTTAAGTGCCCAGCAGTTCTCACAACCTGACATCTTGCCATCAGGGTCAGATTTAGTGAAACAGTGCCGTAGTTCACTTTTTGGAGGGCTGTCACCAGCCGTCTTCTTTATCTGCATTGTTAATGATGGTAACAGCAACATTCAGCCCAAACCTTCCTGCCCCTGTTAGCATCCTTGGGCCCCGATAGCAGCATACACACTTCCAAATCACAGGTTTTAAATTAACACGTACATCCCCAAACAACTGGCACCTGAAACAGTGCTGTGAGATGTTCTGCGTTACTCAGATGAAGTCTTAGAAAGACTAAGAAAGATCAGATCAAAACAAAACAAAACAAAACAGCAGCTTTTGCAAGTGTCTGTTTTTCTAAATATTTTCCTCTCCCGCTGTTGTTTGAAGAGCTGAACACTGAGCTCCAACCCTGCGATATTCCATTCTTACAATGCTTGGAGCTCTTCGGGCCAAAAATTGCTGTGAAACATCCTGCCAAGACGCTGGCTCATTTTTTCACTACTGCTTCCTAACACATGCAGGAATTCTCACTTTCAATGTAAAAAAAAGCAGCAGGGAAAACACCGTTTAATTTAGCAGATGATTCAATCTATTGATGAACATCTTTCTGCTGTTTTTAACTCATGTTGGAAACACCGCTGCAAATCCAGTGTGGTAGAGTTCAAGAACCTCTGGTATCCTGTTATTTTAATATATTAATATGGAGAGTGAGGGGAGTCAGGCCACGCTCAGGCTCCTGCTTTATTCAGAAGAAACTGCCATCTCAACAGAAACGCTCATATATTACACACCAGTGAACCTGTAATTTGAAACAGGGAAGGTTCCCTCGCGAGGAGCTGTGAAACCTGAATCGGGACGTTGTTGAGGCTATCGCTGGGAGAGCCAGCGCTCAACGTTTGACCTCGGAGCTGGAAGCGCCTTTGTGCCGGGCTGTGCCTGCGCGGCTGCTCTGCTTTGTGCTCTGGGCAAACTGATTCCAGATGAGGCAACGCCAGTGCCCACGGTGCTCAAATATTAATTTGGTAGCTACAGGGTCCGGTTTCCTCATCTGCACACCGCTAATAAAAACAGCAACCAAAAAGAAGATAAATTTGTGATTTGTTTTGTGAAATCTCCCTGGGGCCTGAAGCATGGCCATTACACAAGCTGGGAATTTGCTTCCCCCTTTTTTTCCCTAATGGACAGTTATTGCTACAATAGCAGATGATAACATTAATTACCACTAGAAGATTCAGTGAAACACTGCCCTCCCTACAGCCAGAGCGCAAAATCCCCTTCTCCTCCTCCTGCACCAGGTCCTTTGGTGGATCCAAATTTTCAAGGAGACGAAAAGTCCAAGAGCACAAGTTCCTCCTGTTGCCAGCACAGAGGCTCAGGCAGGAGCTTGGTGCCATCCTCATCAGCGCCAGGGGCTGATGAGCAAACTGTGACAAAACTTAAGGGCCAGGACCAACAGCCTGTTAAACAATAGGTTGTTGGAGCTGGTCACTTCTATAAATTCACTTGCTTGCTAACATACACAGTCAGAGGAAATGTATGTTTTAGTTGAGATTAAGGATTTTCCGTAAGTGTAACAGTTTCCTTGCTAGGCAGTTAGGTTCAGAGCAGTTGCCCAGTGCTATCTATTGTTCTGAAAAATGTTTGGGATGATAAACTTCATATTTAGAAGGGTCAGAGTACATAATAATTTAAGAATCATATTAATAACCTGCTATGGAGTGAGCATAATTTCTTAGCTCACTACAGCTAATTATTTCTGAGCTACTAATTAATCTACCTCTGTTTATGCTTGTCAGCTTGACAATTTTGTATCTCAGTATCAATAAAGAAAAATATTTAAATCTGTTTCAGATGAGAAGCCTCAGCGAAGCAATGTTTGGGTGGCAATCACTCAGAGTAATAGTCCTTTATTTAAAAACAATTGTTTCCAGTGTAGCTAAAAATACCGAAACAAATCTTCTTGTCCAGCATTGTGTAAACATTTAACAAAATGTGCATTTTGGGGACAAATTTGAGTCCAGCTGGGTGCCTTTTATCTTTACATTTCTAAGTCGTTCTCCGCCTCCTCTCCCCCCGTGCAACCAGTTAGCTGGAGCCAGAATTTCTTCTGCAAACGCCTGAGCTCTAAGAGCACGGACTTGTTTAAGCCAAGACCATATTTGGAAGAGATCTGGGTCAAGAAAAATAATCAAAAGGAAAGTGCATTCCTTGGGCATCACGTGAGGTCAGCACGCGCGCACACATCCCGCTCGCAGGAGCAGAAGCAGCGAAGGGACCGCGCACGACGCCCACAAATAACTCACCGCAAGCAGACTTGTGGCAAGGGCTGGTTTTGCACCAGCGTTCACATGCGGAGAACCACCTCCATTTATCACTAGCCTGCTGAAAGGGCATTCAGGCTGACTTAGAAAATCCTGTAACAGAGGTGCACAGCAACAGAGCACCAAGAGCCTCAGCCCACGGCAGAAAATTTTAAACTAATTCTGAGGCTTCATTCCCAGACACGCATACCTGTTTCTTTAACCCTGGCTGCAGTTCTACTGAAGTAACAGCAGTCTCTCATAGGCAAAAACTCATTCACGACCCCAAATCAAATTATTTCTTTCATTTACCCACCCAAAATAACACTGTTTACTCAAGCACTGGAAGTGCTGGGTGACCTAGAAAGCCAGGACCATGTCACCTTGGGCAGGTAACAGAGTAAACTCTGCCTATGTAGATATATTAACAAATACATAAATATGCAGCACCCCTGTGCTCTTCCAACAACTGGTGAGAGCAATCTGTCCAATGCCATTTCCCAGGAAAACGGTGAAATGGCAGTGTTTATAAAGCTCTCAGCTATACTCCTGGACACACATTGTAAGATAAATAAAAATATATCATTTTTCAGCACTTAAAATTCTCTCTTCTCCCAATTTTTATTCTCGTTTGTTTCCACTATTTTTTGCCTTGTGTACTTGTTAATTTGAGAGTTTCTTTCTCTTGGCTTTTGTTTTTATGCATTCAAAAACCTTTACTGCAACTTTCTTCACAGCAGCAGCTCATTAACTGAGCCTGATATGCATCTAATTGTATTTCTAGCAGAAAATGACAAATGATATTTACTAGACATTCTTCCTACTCCAAAAAGTATAAGGCTAACTCACAAAAATGCAAGATAAGAGCATAAACCAGGAGTTATTCATAAAGACAGTTTCTGAAAAATATACATTGAAATTATTTTTATTTTTGCTGGAATTTAAAAAACATAGGAATATTGACATTGCATTTAAAAACCCCAGGAAGATAAAGATTACACATTGTTTCATCTCCAACATCCAACAGTGCAAAGCTGGAAATCGTAAGAATGTCTCCATCATGCCTTCTGGTTTTTTAGGAGATCCCAATATATATATATGAACATTTTGAAACGAGACTTTTAAAGAAATGTCAGACTGTCCAAACTTGAAAGTGCTCTTCACTACATACATCAGTATCTGTCACTCTTCTGGGGGGATGCTGTCAAAAAGGTAATTCAACGAACGAGTTGTATGAAACATATCAAAACCCACTTTTTAACAGAAGGAAACCTGATGGATTTAAAGGGAACCATAGATTTTTAGCTTGAGATTGCTGTTCGAAATTTTGACATACATTATTGTGTGTGCTTCTCTTTGTTGAGCTCAAGGACTTGTTTGTATTAACATTGTCAAGTACTACATTACGGGTGTTTTTATTCTCAATGTGCACTGTTAATTTGGTACAATCATTACTTTCCTGCATTGGAAGTAAGATATACTGACGCTAGAATAACTGACAGTTGTATGCAAACAGAAACGGCCATTTAAATTACACAAAGTTTGGAAACAGAAGCTCTAAATTTACACAGTTATGAGGCAGGTTGGCTGATTTGTCTTCACCAGGGGTAAAGCAGTATATACATGGCTATTTTAAAATGACACATTTCTTCTCAACGTGTCAGGTAAGAAAAGCTTTCTACAAAAGTCCTTTTGAAAGTCATCATCTTGAAAGTCTCGCAGCTGCCAGAATAAGACGATTCAAATTGCTACTGCTTATGCTCCAGGTAAGTAGACACACGGAAGTTAAAAGAGCAAGAAGTGTCCATCATGAATACTAATGGTTATGGGGATGAGACCTCAAAAAGAAAGGTCTTGCCTGTCCCAGCAATGTGGTAGCTTACTGACTGCAGTGATAGTCAATATCTGTGGAACTGACTCAGAAATAGTTATCGATTTTTACTTAAAGCCATGTCCTAACAGTAATAAAGATAACAACCCTGGGGACAATCACATTAAATGTATATATAAGAACACTATAAAAAGTGACCAAGTCATATATTCATTACAAAAGAGGTTTTTCTTTTTTTTTTCTCTCTATTCCTTTTTGAACTAAACAGGCTTTCATTCTTACGTCAGAGAATGAAGAAAAAATTCAAATCCTAAAGTTCTGATGTTTAGAAAAGATGTGGAAATTATTTTCATACTAGAAAACATTTCACTTTACAAAAAAAAAAAAAGGAAAAAAGAAAAAAGAAAAAAAGAAAACAAAACCAAAGAGTTGTTCTATTACCTGGATGATAAAGACAAAATGGGAGATGAAAGGGATGAGTAGATCTTAAAACTAGACCTCAAGTATTTCTGGATAAAATTCTCTACTCTGATCACTGCAAGACTCTCTGACCTTAGAGGTACGTTTGTACAGGGAATGGATGGGTGTGGAACCAGCCAGAGAGATGCTAAGGATCAGGAGAAAATCCTGCCTTTATTTTGGTGTTTTGTCATTATTCCAGTATAAACTGATATGGTACGAATCATCCCCACCATATGAAGCAGGTACATTCTAACAATTTCCAACACAAATCCCAGTATTGTTTAATTTACTTAACAGTATAGTCTGTCAGGAAAATTAAAATCTGTTTTATTTTATATTCTTTATGGTGTAAAGTATATACTGCACTTTTAAATTAAATCATGCTCTGCCAAAACTGGTCTGCTTTAAGACTGATAACCTTAGTGGAGAGAATTAAGATGTCTCAGCAAGTAACAATTTTCTGTTAAAAAATGTCCGCAAGACAAAATAAAAAAAAAAAATCTTAATTTACAATAAGCAGTGTAAACAGCAAAAACAACAGAAGCCACGAGTTTCACACACCAGCCGATAACTCCAAATACTCATAGAACTTTGTATCTTCCTTTGTTGGTTGGTTGGTATGAATTTTGCTGCAAATAAAGGAGAGGAAAAATCACAGTTAAAAGTGAAAAAGGGTAGATGAATTGCAATAAAACCCCACTAATAATAAATCTACGTGACATGTAAATAAGCAGATCCTTAGCAATCTCCTTCTTTAGAAGACATTATTAGGCAGAGGCCAACAAATTTGAGAGAAAAGGCGTCTTAAGAGGAAAAAGCCAAAAAGACACTGTCCTGTCTAGGGACATCTGAAGGTTATTCCAGAGCAAGCCAAGGCGTCTTCAACCAGAGAACTCAGAAAAACTTTCTCAAGACAGTTTCTTGTTTGAAAACAGAGTAAGGTGAACACAGCTGATTATTAGCTGAGTATACTGTAGAGACATGGCAAAACAAATCTCTGTAGATACATGAAGTATTAAAATGAGGGGAATGATTCTCCCCCCCAACGTGACTGCACTGAAATTAGGAAATTAATTAGGAGCTGACTATTTATTTAAGGGGTATTCAGTCAAAAATCTCTGTTAATGTGTTATCTCCATCTGCTGGCTGGATAACAGCCGTATGTCTAGTTGATTGAACAAAGCAATATATTTTCTGGGCTGTTCAATGAAACAGTTTTTTTAGATCTATGGGTTCGAGTCCCTGGCATTAATAAAATTGTATATCTGAATGCCAACATTCGTTGAAATTAATTTCATAAAGCACAAGTTAAGGCACTTTCACTCTGCATCCTGAATATTTCACTTACCAATCTAATAAGCTCCTCTTTTATAAGCCGCGTGATTTCTGCCTTTGCTTTCTGTACAGCCAGTTCATTGGCACCTGAAGGAAAAAGAATGAAAAATCTTAGATTTTCTATCTGTGAAACTTACGGAATAAACAACACTGGCAATTTTCACAAACAGTGTAGAACAAGCCAAATATCCTCAAGTATTTGCTGAAGAACACCCTGGTACTGCATAGACTGCCACAGGTAACAGCAGTCTGTTTTAAGGAAAATACTTAAAACAGACATTTGTAAATTGCAATGTTCAGAAATACCTAAGATAAATATATATTTAAGAAAGACTATTCAACCATCACAAAGTTAGCAAAGCTTCTGTTGTAGTTGATGTAACTTCTTATACCTTTAACAGCCATAACCCATAGAATTCCATTTTCTTCCTTATTTCACACCAGCACAGACAACAACTTTGTGCTTATGCTGATTTTTTATTATTATTATTTTTCTCCTCCAAAATGATTCCATAAATGTTTGTTGATGTTCTGGGGCAGGTCAGTCTTCTCGGGGGCAGCATCTCTCTGCTCCCCATGGATCATTTGCCAAAGTGAATGGAGACAAATGAGCGCTTCCTTAGTAATTATACTTATTTGCAAAGTAACTACAGTGGGTCTGTAACTCAATATCCAAACACTACGACTTTAGAGATTCCACATCTGATTACAAAACCAGAGTAGCATCTTTAACTGAAATATTTAAAGAAAGAACACTTACTTTCTATAGCTAAATAAATCTTTCGCTCTCCTTCCTTGGGTTCTTTGCCTGGAGGGAAGTAAGTTCCTCTGATTGTAATAGCAGCTTCAGAATATTCACTGATTCTCTGTAGTGCTTCTTTGGAGGTAACTTTCCATCTGGCAGTCTGCAAGGTAAAGGATACAGGAGAATGAACAAGGAGAAAGGCATCACGCAAAGCAGCAATCCAAAGGTCAGTTAACATTTTAGACAAACAAGAACATTGCACTGTGAAAATTGATCACAGCATTCTACTTTAAAAATAACTGGCTAAAATTTCAACCTACGTTGTTATTCAAGGATATTTAACAAAATCTGCCTCTTATGTCAGCAAAACAAAGTTACTGAAGGAGAAAAGAGAATGGATGCACAGTACCACCGAAGCAAGAACCCTAAAGACCTTCCATTTCACTACACCGGAAGTTTAAAAACCTTTTTTCTCCTGATTTCCTGAAACAGCACTCAAGTATTTTATTCAGCACTTTTTGCACACAAATAGACTTCAAGGGCAAATATATAGTGGGTACTTCCGCTTAATAATGCTATTTATTTCTACACAGTTCATTGGTTGAAGACAAAAATTAAGTGAACCTTAAAATCTCTGTAACTAGGGAATAAACACTGTCACTTGTATTTCAGGACCTTGTAAAATTGTCATGAATCTTCTCTAAAATATCCTCAAAAATCCTTCCACGTGATAAATGCATTCCATTCATTTAGACTACTAAATTATTATGAAAATATGTAGTAGATTGCTGTAAGTTACTTCTAGACCAAGACATTTTATTTTTCATATGTAACTCCTGGTGAGCTGTGGCATTCACAGGTGAAGACCTTAGGACGAGACTGGAGAAGCTCCAACTGTGTTCGTGCGAAGGCAAAGCTACTTCTGGCAGGAGGAACAACCTCCATCTGGACTGTTTCTCAGTTCTGGTAGGCTGAGCATACACGTATATGACCTTAAACAACCACTTTCCCAGAAGCCAGCTTTGAACTATGGCCTAAAAAGGCATGTTGTATGTCCCTGGATCAGAACTTTGCCTGTGACATATTCCCTTGATGGGAAGCATCACATCAGTGTTAACCTCACTGTAAGAAATGACTGCACCCATGATCAGCAAGGCTACATTATGGACATGTGACGGTAGTGAGTGGTTGCGTAGCACTGCTATAAGAAACAGCTTATGAAATCAGCTATCACTCTTGCTTTAGGTACCTTTAGGAGATCATTTTATCTTACGTTATTCATCTCTGTCATCTCAGACCTACATGTGTATGCATACACTATAAGATGAGTCCCTCTCCCAAAAGGCTTAGAAAGATTTTCCAGGGACGTAATCGGCAGCGATGATTCACCCCAATGAAGTGCCCTTTTACATGACTGTTTCAGAGGAGGTATTACAAAATATTACAGAGCAAAAAGAGGACCCGGGGAGGGTTTTTTTCCAGGTGTAGCTCTACAAAAAATCTGAAGATCTAAGATTTGTTTATTTGCAGAAGGAAATATGCAGACAACAGAACCCCTGTCCAGCCATGATGGGCAATGTTCTGTTCCTAGGAAGCCTATCTTGAAAGGGTTAGGAAGTAAAATATCCTCTGCACTTATAAAATCTAGAACATGCTCTATGAATGAGCAGTTTAGAATAAGAATTAAGAGCATTTCTGAGAAGAAAGGCTAACAAACTGGTAACACAAGAGCTTGATTAAAAAGGCAAAGCTGGGCAGAACCACCAAGGTAAATACAACTGATTTGTGCTTGATAATGGGGGGCAGAAATCCTCAGAGTAACTGATGAGGCAGACTAAAGCAGCAATATTCCAAATGGCAAAAATTCTCAGGTAATCAAAAAGCAAGGAGCAGTACTGGAGTCACAGTAGAACAGCCCTTCAAATAGAATTCTAGATAGCAAAGATCTGGATATGGGAAAAGTCAGTGGCAGAGCGTAAAAAGATTTTTTGCATGGTAAGGAATGGAACACGTCCAAAGCATTGTTTATCTATAACCTGAGAATTAACCACAGATGCAGTACGCTTGTCTAGGTCCAATAAGAAATAGAAACTAAACATTTTATTGGAATAACCACAGTCTAACTTGTATGTGTTAAACAATATTTGTTTACATTTGATTATAGCAAAATGGTCACTTGCCTGTGGAAAGTCATTAATCTCTAATTCTTCTTCGTATCTCTTAAAAGATTCATTTTGTCCTCCATCCTGTTTCTCTTCCTCCTGCTTCTCTATAGGCACATAATTCAGCTTAGCATTTATTTTTTCAGCCAGTTGCTCTGCAATGGTCTTGGCAGACACAGTAGGAGCTTGAATTGTGCCTCCTCTCAGGATAGCGTTCGTTGCCTGCTGCATCACGTCCTGTAAAAAACAACCAACCAATCAAAACCAAAGCAAACAAAAAAGCAGGCCCATGTTGAATAAAAGAAAGGCAAAAGAAATCCTATATAAGCTACCATAGGTTTCATTAAAACTTTTTAGTTATTATAAATGTCCACATAACAAACGCATATTCAAAATTTCCCTTTTTTTCTTTTCTTCTTCTCAATAACTAACCCTCACACCTGCACACAGAAGATCTGACTGGTCTTTTGTACCTTCAGCTCAAAATACCTTTGGACATTCCACACCACAGTAACCTAAGTCCAAGCCATGTATTACATGGTTCAGCAGAGAAAGATATTCTGCAACTTTGCTAAAGCTGACAAAACCTAATTAATTACTGATAAAATTACACAATTAACTTTTTGCCAGGGCAGACAAAGCATTTCGAATTCTATACTAAATGAGCTCAATTACAAATCCTTCAACTTGTTACTGAATTAGCCCAGGACAAATGTGCTAATTAATGCAATATTATATTAAAAGTGAAGAAACACTACATAAAACTTCATCCACAAAACAAACAGAGCACAATCTAAATAGCATTTAAATAAATAAATAAAATTTGTTCTGTAAAGATGTTACCTTGAAGTGGAAGGGGACAAATACTTGTGCCTCTGCTCCGAGATTCTTCTGGGCATTGATTCTCAAAGCCAATCTTTTAGCAATCTCCAATTTTTCAGCATTACCAGCTGATGGTGTAGGAGCATTCGATGATCCTGGCGTACCCATGTCTTTTACTCTTTTCTTTGAATTGAACATGCTTTCAATTTGTTCATCAATCTAAAGAAAATAACAACTATTAGATCTCTACATTTTCCATTAAATAATCTTATCGTATTAAAGATGGTAAGCACTACGGTGCATTTAGTTTAAATCCTTTTGAAGAAATAAATCTTGTATAAACGATAGAAGCATGCCCAGAACTACAGATCAACAAACAGAACAGATGATCAGGAAAAGGTTTGAACACAGTATTTACTTTCAAGTTCATGAAAAGTAGTCTAATAAATATTAAGGCAGAGACTTAGAACAGATTTAGATATAGTAAAAGACTACTGTGAATTTCTTTAAAATGCTACAAGTAAAAAATGTTTATAATTGAGGGCAATTATTCCATTTAATCTATGCAAGATTAATATTACAAGGAAAATAACTTTCTGTAACATCTATACAACTGTATGTATACACACACACACAACTTTAAGTATAAAATACCAGTCCAAAACAGACTTTCGAGAACTTCCTAGGACACGGAGTAACAAAAATCCATTCGTTCTGCAACATATTACATAACCTACCAGAAACTAAAAACACATGAATATATTGGAAATCCTTAATAAAAACTTCAGGTACTTACATCAACAGCTGTATCTTCATCATCTGAGTCTTGCAAGCCAAGAGCTGCTTTCTGTAGCTTCTTTCTTTCATTAGCCAAAGCCTGTTCTGTTTCATCAAATTTAAAACCTTTGCCAGAGAATCCGCTGCTTTTTTTAATCAGCTTTCCCTCCTAAAAACAAAAACAGTGCATTTTTATGTATAAACAACAGTTTTAAAATCCAATTCCAACAGTCATGAAATAACTATGGAAATATACAAATAATTTAAGTAATTTCTTGAACAAAGCAAACCCTAGGGTGTCTAGAAAGCTCTTCCAATTTTAAGTACTGTATTTTACAATGAAGCTCAGTAAGAAATGCTGTGTTGACTCATCAGATAGAAACAGTACACTACTGGGATTTTGTCTAAGTATACATTTTAAATGTTTTTCAAATGCAGTAAAAAAAAAAAAAAAAAAGATCTGTTCTTATATTGGAAAAACTCTGAAGTTACACTTTACAGCATAAACAACGATGTCCAGTTGCAAGGGCTCTAGAAACAGTAAGACACATTCTGTGAAAGGGCTTCAGTATCTGGTATGTGAATTCTGATAAAAACCAAAGCACCCCTTGAACAGCAGGCGTTTCCAGACCAGATGACAATATTTAAATTCTCAAGAACAGTCTTGTAAATGACATTCAAGATGCTAATCTTGAAAACACTTCTGTGCTCACCAAGGCACACGTATCTGTTCCCAATGAACTCCGGGAGATGACTCATGGACGTACACAGTGTACGACTGGACCCACGTGCGTACACATTAAATCCAGAGCAAAGCCCACTACAGAAGAAAGGATTACTTACAGCCTTCTGCTGGTCTTTGAAGTCAGCCCAGAGCTTCTCCAAATCAGTAGGAATTGGATTCCCGGACAATTCCAAAGCCTTAATGATATCGCCAGCATACCGTGCCTGATCCTCAGTAATGAACGTATATGCAAATCCCTAGTCAAAATTAATTTAAAAGATGGTAAAGACAAATCTCAAAAGAAACGTTAAGTTTACTGTAACACCTTTGAATGGATGCTGTTGTTCCAGTCAATAAATAACTGTGATATTCATGCATTTTTTAATTTTTAATTATTTATTTTTAATGGAAATGTAGAATGAATAATGTGATTTCCCAGGAAGCTGATAAAGAAGTAATCAGCCACAGATGGAATTAACTGAAGCTTTTCCTTTCAATCTTGTCATGGTTGTAAGTTTGGAAAGCAGAATTTTATAAACTTAGTAGGGCTTATTTCCAACAGTGAAAACCACCAAACTTTCAGCCACAAATGGAATTTAAAAGAATATCCACTTATCAGACAAAAATGCAAGTTCCAACTTCCACAGTGCCAAAATTCAGAACATATTTTACACATCATCTCTCAAAAACCTTAGAGGCACTCTAGAAGAAAATCCTTTTCCCTCCAATAACATAAAATACTCCCTCTGTAGCTACCCCATGGGAACGCCTTTATCAAGCAATAAATAAGGCAAATTTTTCAGTAATAACCAAAACAGGCAACTGATTATACTTACTTTATTGCCAGCTCGTCCAGTTCGGCCTGCTCGGTGCACATAATCTTCATAATGGTTGGGACAACTATAATTGACCACCAGCATCAACTGTTTTACATCCAAGCCCCTTGCTGCTACAGATGTGGCCACCAGAAGTTTGCAAGTTCCATTCTTGAAATCATTAATTATGCTGTCCCTGTCGTACTGATCAATACCTGCAAATAAACAGACAAAACAGTTGATTATAAAGCTCTGCTCTTTATTAATTTTTATTAATTACCTTCTGACTTTGAGTCAAAAGAGTTTGTACACGGGTCAAAACACCCTCCAACTTCAAACAACCCAGAGCCCATGCCAAGAACATTTCAATACACTTACACTCCCAGGCACAATGAATTATCCAGAATAATAAACCTCTTAGTCTGCTATGTACAGTAATGAAAACTTCAGCTTTTCCACTACAAAAAGATGCTTTATCATACTAAGATTTTCAAGTTTCTTTAATAAGATTTTCTATTTGAATTCTGTTCAATTCAGACCTCATCTAGAGGCTTTGTCTGTTCTCTAAAGACAATGGAAATCTCAGAAGAATGAGGATATTTTTCCCTCTTCCACCGTTGCACCACACGAACAGCGGTTTTGTACTGACTGGTGACTGTACTTTCAAGAGGTCTCTATTATATAAAATTTTAAAATACTCTGTGATGGACAGTATTCTAAAGAGATTTCCTCCTAGTATAAAACTACTTTCATTATATTATTTCTTGATGTCAGAAACGTGAAACAACAGCTGCTATTATTGTGGAACATCAAAAAAAAAGCTAATGTAATCCTTCCCCAAAGTGGTATTCACTACTCTATAGTATTACGTGGCTAGGAATATTCCCTAAGAGGTGTTAACATTCAGTTCACAACCCCACTGCACAGAGACAAGATTTGGCATCTGATGACACTTCACATGGAACACTAATTACAGAAAACTATGATGTCTGTTTCAAATTAAGAAGCAAATATCTTTCCCAGTTACAAAGCAAAAGCTGCTTATGATGAAATATTCTAATTTGGGACTATACAGGAACCAAGCAAAACATTCCTCTTTATAACTACAGAATACTAATTTTCAAGTTTGGAGTTCTTAATTTAAGGCCTTAGGATTGCAGATTACCTCCATGAAGAGACAAGCAGGGGTAAGAAGCTCTCATTAAATCTTTTAACAACCCATCAGCATGTTCTTGTTTGTCTACAAATATGATAACAGATCCTTTCTCCTGATAGTGTCCCAATAACTCTAGTAACTTTAAAAACTTGTTCTCCTCTTCTATGACAATCTGGAAAAAAAAAATAAAAAATTAAACACACTCAGGGTACACAGAATAAAAAATAAATTTGGGAACAGGAGATGGCTTTTTCATGTTGCTTCTGTAGCTAGTGGTAAAATGCTCAGCTACAAAAGAAAAAAAAAGTGATCACACTGCATTTTCACATTAAGTTGTTATGTTTTCTTTCTGAGTTAATGTTTAATAAACTCACTGAAGATCTAAAAATAAAAGCTCCTTTTACATTTGGTGCTGCTGGAAATGTTTTGTAAGCAAAGGAAGATAAGCAAGGCATGTGTGTGATACTTACAACATGTTGCTCCACATCAGAACAGACAACACTTCTGCCTCCAACCTGCACTTCTATAGGTTTACTTAGGATTCTCCGAGCTAATGCCTCCATGGCTCTGGGAAAAGTAGCAGAGAACATGACAGTCTGACGGTCAGGCCTGACGTTGTCTACAATGCGCATTACCTGGTTTAAAAGAACATCTCCTGTTAATACCCAAGTGCTGTAACTGAACTTCATACACATACCGAGCTGTCTTCTTTCAAGTTAGGTGGTATCTGCGTCATACAGAACACAGAACATTTCTTTACAGATTTCCTCTTGGGACTTAGGTGATAGCATTGCAAGACAGGGAAATCTTGCTGAAGTCAACAGGAAATTGAGGGGTAATATGCAACCCCACAGCAGCCCAACAGAAATCCAAAGATTTGCACCAGAAATCCTACAGCTCAGGAGACAAAATAAAGGATTTTTCCTAGTTTTGGAGGACAACATAGCCTGAAGGTAACTGAAAGAACCCTGGATGTCCAAAGCTGCAAGAAAGTACTGTTTTTGTTAATGGCATTTTAAACATTTCATTCCTGTCTCCTGCACGATGTTGCCAGCAGGCATGAAAAAGTTCATTAGTAGGGTACATCCACTAATATGACACCTACATCAAGGAATTACAAAGGGCTACAACATAGCCACAGATATCCAAAACAAGCATGTAAAAAAAACAGAGGTAAATTAGAACATAATTTTTCTCTAATAAAGAATTTATCAAAACCAAAACATGTGAGGATAACACAAAATTTAATTTAAAGAGTCAGTTTAAACTGTCATCCAGATATAGCACATCTTGTTGAATGGTTACTGGCAGTCTAATAACAACATAGCACAGATTCTTGCAAAATCCTTTAAGTGAAAAATAACACTGTGGCAGTGTCAGGCATGTCATTAGTTACCTGAGGCTCAAAACCCATGTCAAACATTCTGTCTGCTTCATCAAGGACAACATACGTGACTCTGCGGAGATTTGTCACCCGACCTGTGAAAGGAGAGGAAAAAACACATGGGAAACAAAATCAAAAGGAAATCTAGTTTCCCTCAGGAATATATATATTTTAAAAGTTATATATTCTCACTATCTTCTATCAAACACATTAATTACTTTTAAAAAATTCACTAAAAGTGAATTTTAACGTTCTCATTTTAATCTCAATAAACATTCTGGGAAAAGCGTAAGTATGCACTAGGCCCTTTATTTTGTCAAACTCTTCTCTTGCATACCATCATAGGGCCAGAAGAACCTGTAAAATTCAGAAAACAGCCCTCGCCAAAACACATCATAAAACTAAGACTGAGATGAAGCAAGGAGCCACATCAGCCATTATCTGACAGCGCCACCTAGAAAAAAACATATTAGAGATTACAGCGCATGTGTGGAAGGCAAAGTCCAGTGCTAACTGTTGCAGCCTCAGAAAAATTCCTTTTACACATATAATCTGTAATGCTTCCTTGGAGCTAGAAATATCTATTTGAGGGTAGTCACACTAATTCTAGTTAACTGCTAATAATATGCATAAAACAGAGTAAGCAGTGTTTTCAAAATGAATATAGAACGATTAAAACCTACCCAGTTATCACTATTAAATTGAAAAACAAGAACCACCCCAAACTCTGGGACAGCTGGAAACAAAATTGTTGTATATCTGTGAATACTTTGAAATGGTGACGGACAGGATAATTAACACCCTTCCCAAACAAAACAGCTAAGAAGTTCCCTTTCATCAGAAGGATTTAACTCAAGGATTTAAGAATGATATTCTCAAAAGATAACAAATACGTGAACATATTCAAACAACTGTATAGTGACACTGTCAAGTGCTCTCATAATGGAGCATAATTTTCACATTTTCGACAACCAAGACTCAGACTTGTGCCTGTCAAACTAGAGCAGAATTTGGTCCTTTCAGTTCCAGCAAATTGTAGCTGAATCTTCAAATGATTCTGGGGGGTGATTTAGAGCTGCCTTTTTTTTTTAAATAAAAGGTATGGAATTCACACTTAAGTAACAAAATAAGTATTTCTTAAAATCTACATATCTATTTAACGCCTTAACACTTTCATCCCCAAATAATAACTTGGTAAATTTACTTGGGAACAGCATTAATGTACCTACCTTTGACGATTTAAGTCTTGGAAGCCCAGTTCTATATCTCTTGAAGGTACTTTTTCCACAGAAGTTAAATAATGTCAACAGTTTAGTAGAGGTTTTGATGTGGAATAATTTAATAATAAAACTTTATCTAGCAAGCATGCAATGGTTACACTAGGACAAAACCTCTTAAAGCTGCAGTGTCTCAGTTTAAATCAACTTGAGTATTTGATGTAAGGTCAGTTCTTTTACAGTTATTTAGGGAGGGCTTTTTTGTCAGGTGTTGTTTTTTTTTCCATTTTAAATCAACAGATAAAGGCAGTCACTCTTCAAGTAAAAGCGAGTAACTGCTGAGCTATGCTAACAATCGTGACGGATCAACAGGCAGACACAGTAAGCAACTGTTACACAACCTTTATCTAAATGACTTGCAAGTTAGGAAATTTGAAACTATATTTTAACTATCATAAAGATTCTCAGAAACTCTTCAAGAATGCAATATTTCCTGTCCTCCCCCAAAAAAGTCAAACCAATATATGATTAAACCTGTTACTAGTGTAATATATTCTCAGAAGCTAGATAGTGCAGCCTGAAGAGATATAAGAAAATTCCATAAGACCATTTATCAAAATACATGATCTTCTGAATTTGTTAGAATTACACAACAAATAAAATCTCCATAGTTAAAGGTTTTCTACTCACCATTGTTAGCTGCTAACATGTCAATCATACGTCCAGGTGTGCAAACAATAATTTCAGCACCTCTTTTGAGTTCAGCTATCTGGTTTTAAAACACAGTAAAATTAATTTAACAAACTCTTAATAAAAAAAAAGCATGACTTTGCAAAAAAAAAGTTATATTTGCAGTTCCTTTCATAAGCAATTCATATTAGTAAAATAGTCATATTTAAAAGATGTTACCCAGCAATTTACTCAGCAAGTCTTTGGAAAACTATGCTTTCTACAAGAGTAACCTCTGACAAACTAAGTTACTCCCACTTGAAATAGTTACAGTGAAGACATGGCTTCTGTACAGTGAAGGGCCTGTATGGAACGTCACGTTACATCAGGGGCAAATGACGTATTCACAAGTGTAAATACACCATGCTCCAATACACGTAGTCAGATAAGTACAAATCCTGTAGTTTCCATAAACGTGGGGTAGAAAAATACCCTGGAAATTAATCTCCAAATGGCTCTAACATGTAATATTTGATAATGGAACAAAGCAAAGTTAACAGTTTCTGGTTCTTCTTGTTTGACATAACTCTCGAGGAAAGCCATAGTAAAAATACAGCTTCTCAATTTCAAACTAATCATGTATCACAAACAGTTTAACTGTTTAACTAATAAAATCCAAGAGTTATTTGACAAGGTATGTTGTTTGCATACCTGTTCACTGATTCCTGTTCCTCCATAAACACAGACAACTCGAAGTCCAAGGGTCTTTGAGAACTTCTTACACTCCTTGGTAATTTGCAAAGCCAACTCGCGAGTTGGTGTCATAATGACAGCTGAAATGCAAAGCGTTTTCATCATACGTTGTAATGTAAGAGAGGATGTTATTTATACAGTAAAAATTAAACTTTAGTAGTGAAATTTAAGCACCTCTGAGAAGCTTGTGCAACTTACTACACAATTTACTAACACTATTTTTTTTTTTTATATAGTTAATTTCAAGAAAGAGAGTATGAGGATGGGGCAGAAAATGTATCAAAGTTTCAAAATCAAAGGAATAAAGGTCTACCTTCCAGATATATGGATATGCAAGTACGCTTGAAACAACATTAAATAGCACAGTGACCACAAACAACAATAAATAGCGGTGTTCGTTAACTAATGCTGCTCACTAACTGACAACAGTCAGTTAGTATTCTTCCGTATAACCAGGAGAACAGAAGACCCCTCTCAAGTGTATGCTTGAGCTCATTTATTTAAATACCCATTTTGAAAATAAAAGCTCTGTACCTATGGGACCTTCTCCTTCTTCTAAAGCTCTCTGATCCATAATATGCCTGAACATGGGCAACAGAAATGCAATCGTTTTTCCACTTCCCGTTTTAGCAATGCCAATCAAGTCGCGACCATTCATAATTGCTGGGATAGCCTGGCTCTGAATGGGCGTGGGCTTTTCATAGCCATGCCTTAAAGAAAGGAAAAAAAAAAAAGATTATAAGGACAAAATAGGATGTGACAGACATGAAAATCAGTCACACTAGAATAAATTTTCTTATTCATATTTACATGTATGTATTGGTGTCACTCAACAAACACCTTAAAGCTGAGGAGCAATAACATTACATAAACAGCAAAACGAATGTTTCTCAATATTAAACTATTAGGAACTATTCTGATGACCATATACATTAGCATCTACAAACACGGACATGCTGCCTTATGTAATGAAAAAGGGTTTTCTCACAAACACATGATAGAACACTGAGGAAAATCAAGCATGACATGGATTGCAAATTTCTTGCTTACTTTTTGAGAGCAGTGAGAATTTTCATGGAAATACCACACTGTACCCAGGTTTTTATTGGTTTGGGGCAGCCTTTTCCCTTGACTGTTATTCCCTCCATCTCCAGTCGGTACACGTTCACCTCTGAAACAGAGTTTGCACTACAATGAAATTTCATTTCTTGACATTTCTCTACTATCTTGATCAAAATATTTTTGACCTCTTCCTGAACATGAAATACTGCTTTTACAAGCACCAGAAAAATAACTTTTAGCTGGCTACACATAAATATATGATATAAGTGGAGTAAACTCAGGTACATTTCCAAAGTCTCATATATGATTATATGAGATTATTACTAATGGTGATCTGATTCTTTTTTTTTCCATACCAAGTTGCTCAGAAGTACTTCCCTCTCACCCTCAAATTCTCTTCCAAATTATTCCGAAGTCATAGAATTATTAGAATCATAGAGTCATTTAGGTTGGAAAAGACCTCTAAGATCACCTGGTTCAAAAGTCTTGAAGCCAAAAAAAAAAAAAAAAACAGTACATCCTTTCTTCAAAACCACTCTATGTTCAAACAGAATTTGCTTTTTTCTTCCAAATCACTATCTGTCAAACATTCTTTTCTTTAACAATATCTAAGGTGTTCTGATTCTACTTCCCCTTACCTTCTTGAGTCATTTTAGCAAGTTCAGGCACTTCAACGTAGAAGTTTTTCCTGAAGGGCTCATATTCTATCTTTCCATGATCCACTGGTTCTAGAAGCTTTCTCTGCTTGGTCTGATAGCCAGTTAGGGCAGTCTGAAGATCAACTTCCTCCTCTTCTGAGGAATACTGTACAAATTATAATTAGCATGTAAGTTATTATGTCTTATTATTAATACATAACAATAAATAGTATTATTAAGTATTCTGAGATGCTCTGGTTTTTCATTTATATAGAAACTTTACTCAGAAGCAACAATTATTCCTTACTCCCACTGAAAACCTACTCTCAGTATATCAAGAGTCCCCATCAGTCTTTTATCCATTTATTTTGTTTCTCCCAAACCTCAACTTTAAATGTTCCATGCAGTTTTTATGACTATCGATACCGACTAGACTAGCCTTGTCATTCAAAATTAATCACTGCTATACAAGTATTAAAACGGTAAGAAAAAAAGTCAGATATATTCAATAGCCAACATACCACTGATCTGTGCCCTGCTACAGTCATGGTTCTGACAGATGCACCCAACTCAGCTTTAAACTAGTCAGGTACTACTAGAAATGTAACTGCAGCAACACAGAGCATGACCTCGCTAAGCTGCAGTGCTAACAGAATAACTGGTCTACAACTCAGGCAAGGATCTCTCTCTAAGCCCTTCAGTCCTCACCATACACGACCCCATTAAAGACTCAACATTCCTATCTCCTGAAAGCATTTTATGAATGCAGTTTGGGTATGGAAGAATAGTTCTGAGTAAGTTCAGGTTCAATCACTGAGCAAGATGGCTCTATGAAAATCCCAGAGCACTGTTCCGTAAAATTCAATATTCATGCTGATCTGCCACTGCGAAAAATGCAAATAATTGCACAGTGTGCAGACTAGAGGGACAGCTACCAGTTCGCTGAACCCACATCCAGAGAGGGCAGCTGACATTTATTCACTTGTAACAACTCTTCCTACTACAGGCACATTTGCTATTTACAGCCAGTGTGTAACCATGGTTCCGCAAATTAAATAAGCAAATGCCTAGCTTGTAGCAGATGGAAAAATCCCAGGACTATCCTCATTCTCGTGCCTCTTCTAAGAGGCATGTTGCCCTTTCATAGTAGAAATACAACACATTTCCATTACCTCCATTGCATCCTGGTCATTCTCCATGAGCTCCCCTTTTTTCTTTTCTGTCTCTACAGCTGCCTTTTTGGTTGTCACCACGGTTACTACTTTGGTAACAGTTGGTCCAGTTTTCTGCAAAAACAGGTAAGAGAAATTATTGCACTATCATACAAAACAAAAGATATATTGTATAAAATATATAGAACATTTGTACTTCTGAATGCATTATGCTGTTTTCTTCTTTCACATCTTCCAGTGGAATTTTATCAGGATGATGCTAACTACTTAACGAGAACATCACAAAATTCACATTAAGGCAAAGAGTCACTAAATACATCTTATTTCTTGCTTTTTTTGCATTCACCTTTTTTTTTTCAAAACCATTTTCATAAATGTTTTTGTTTGTTTGTTTGTTTTTTACACAAAACTAATTTTAAAAGACAAAGTTAAAAAATCTTAATAATTGATTTTACCTTTTCACTTCCACCTCCACCTTTCACGCTTCTCATATTGAATTTCTTGACTTCTTCTTTTACTTCTTCCATATAAGCATCCAAAGGATCTAACTCTTCATCTTCAACCTCATCGCCTTCTTTTTCTCCTTCTGCGGTTTCCTCTTCATCATCTAGTATCAAGAAGGATGGGAATAGGAGAGGAAAAGAGAGTTCACAGATGTTCAATTATTAGTCTGTCCAAGTAACTACAGTCCACTTTTATTACTGTGTCATTTTTCCTCCTTAAAATCTCTCCAGTTCGTTATCTCAATTGTATTTTAAACTATTTGAAGCCATGACAAGATTTAGGCTGTGCTATTCTGTATTTCACATTATGAAAAGTCATTAAATGCTTTAAAGATAACATAATAAAACTATAATTAGGAACAAAAATGTTCTAAATGTTATACATAAAAATTAAATACCGTCATCATCTTCCAAACTCCACTTTTTTCCCTGTTTCATCTCTTCAATTTCTTTTTTCAGTTCTCCAATGTTTTCCATAGCCTTTTTGCGTTGTTCTTCCCTCCACTTCTCCACCCTTTCTTTTCGTTTTCTCATTTCTTCTTCTAGTTTGTTCTGATCAAAATTCTATGGAAAAAAAACAACACACCAAATAGTGAAAATGAATGGCCACTGGCATTAGCCTATGCTTTTTTTAAGACAAAATCCCTCTTCAAACAAATTTAACTGAGCGTGCAGTGTATCGCTCATTTTAGCCATTTACGCACGGAAGACCAAAGAATTATCATGTTGCCCTCTACTTCCAAAAGTTCTTCTGGGACAAGAAAAAAAAACATTATTGATTTATACATGGGGAGCCCTTGCTGACAGCGCAGTGACTATTAACAAAGGAGGGATACTAATGACATGCTGTTTTGGAGCAGTTCGCAAAAACAGCTGCTTGGGGAATTCTTCATCTAGGCACATCTTTTCACGATATGGAATAAGGCAAAGCATGCTTCCTTTCCCCTTTGTTCTTTGATTCCTGCCTGGTTCCAGATGCCAAAAGATTTTTCAGCTTCCCTACTGACATCTAATACATAAAAAAGGAAAGATCCTTCACACACAACTGTGGCTTGTGGTCTGAGCAATGTGGAACCTTGCACTGAGAAGAATGTTTCTAATGGCAAGAACTAGAAGCATACCCTGTGACTGAAGTCTGTGTTACTGAAGAGAGTACTCTTTCATTCAGCGTGAATTGCGTCCAACAATAGGAATAGTTTTTCTTTTGTTAATGCAGTAATTAATCTATGTTAATGCAGCAGTTAATCTGTGGTTAACTTAATTCTTGGTTTATAAACTTAAAAGATAAAATTTGTAAAAAAGCTTTTACCTCAGTGGCCACAGTAGATGCAGTAGCATCTTTATCCTTCTCTTCTTCTTTGTCTTCTTTCTCTTTTTTCTTTTCTTTGGAAACTTCCACACCTTCTGTCTTTTCTTTAGATCTTGATCTGAAAGGTAAGAACAAAGATTTCTTAGAATATTCCAGCTTTTCTCAGGGGAGAATAGATGTGCTGGATAGAGACAAAACTATGAACGCAGTTACATTTTCAAACACCTTACAAAGCACTCTTTGTTTCTCAGAGCCTTTCTGTTTCATGGAAGTAGGTTCTATAACTGCCAGAAACGCACAATATATTGCAATCCACCGATTCACAGGCTTTGGTTCTGTTCTTCTCAATTCTTCACAGGACAAAGTTGCAGACTTCTTTTCCAGAACACTTACTGCAGATACTCTGGAGGTTCTGCAGCATAAATACTCCTTGAAGACAGCAGTTCAAATGAGATGCTAAGAATTTCCTGTTTGTTCTATTTCTAGAGGAAGGTAAAGCAATCTAGCTCCTTGCCGTGGAAATTCGAACATTCCCCTGTGAATACAGCACTGGCTGAAAGTCAGAGAACACTTCTCCCTGGGAAAAGGTATCTACAGAACTCAAACTAATGCACAGATTTGCATTTCATACAAAACCCATTTATCACAGACTTTACTCTCCTAATGTACTTCCTACTAAAAAGAAATAGTTGTATCTGAACCAAACTCCTGCTAACGCATAACAATAAATGTAAAATTCACTTTAGCCTATTAAATCTCATTAAGCTTTCTTCACAGTCCACTGGACAATTCTAATGCAAACCATATGCTCATTCCAAGAGACTGTCATTCTAGCTTCTCACAATTTCTGGACTGTTGTCAACCTACTTGGTCTTTATATGGACTGCTGTTACAACTTCTGGACCTTCCACTCATTTTACAGTATGCCTGTTGTAATTACATCTGAAAATCCACTGAAGTACATTTAAAAGAACATGACCTGTAGTTAAATTTTTACACGTTTCTTAAGTCAGTATCCAGAAGAGTAGAAGTTTCAATTCTTGACTAAGTTTATTTATGAGACAGTTTATCTGATTGTAAGCCCCTAAGACTAGTACCTGTCCAGTCCTTATTCACGAAGCACACCCACAGAATTCAACAAACAGCAGGTAAGAAACAGGCGGTGGCTTTACCTAAGCAGACTTCCTGACCTTCTCTGAAGTGTAACACTGTATGCTTCACTTTTCCACACAAGTATCATTTAAAAAGGCAGATTCCAAACTTCATTGGCTTATATTCTTTAAAAAAGTCTTTCTTACGTAAAGACTGGATGAAACACTGAGCTCAGATACCATCAGTGGCACTGAAAAGAGTTTAGAAATTCCTGCTACAGATGTCACCACGATGTTGTTTATAACTCCCCTGTTGCTACCCGATCCAGTATTTTTAAAAGCTCTGCTTTTATCCGAGAGAAAATGATAGAGCTTATCTCTAAGAACTCTGAAGTCGAGCAGATCTGCTAACTAAAACTTACTGTTCTCCACTAATTTACAAGTCTAAAGACAGGCTTCAATGTAATGTCTGTGGTAGACAGCACCTGTATTTTACTAATTGGCACATACATGCTAAGACACAAACCGTTCCTTATTGAACCTGAGAAAACAACGGAGCACTACAAAACTTTCAGAATGAGATTCAGTTTTAACTTTGAAGTTAGGAACTGCCTTCCACTCCCCGCCCAGGTGCCACAACTTCAGTCTTAAATTAACACTTGGATCTTTTTTCTTTTATAGAACCGTTCTCAAAACAAAGTGCATTCGAAATAATTAATGCATATACACATTAGTATTTACACATCTTGAAGTAAGACATATAAAAATATTTGATCCATCAAAGCACATTAAATGATGGGAAAAGATCATAACAGTACACTCATCAAATATTCTCCTTGTTCTACGAACCGAAGCTTTTTGTAGTTTTGCATGAGGATTCCCTCCATTATACCAACAGTTTTGCAGTATTTCGTCACTGTGATATGGACTGTAATTAGAGAACACAAATACCTGTTTTCTGTCTTCCTGTTCTTGCTTGGGCTGGGGGATCGAGACCGTCTACCTCTACTTCTGCTTCTAGAGCGCCTTCTCTCTCGGCTCCGGGATCTTCTTCTCTCCCGACTTCGTTCCCTCTCTCTACTTCTTGAACGTCTGCCCCAGAACAGAATTGTATTTATTTAGCACGTGATCATAATGCAATTTTAGCCTGCTATTGATGAACAGGTTGTAAAAGGAATCCAACAGTCATCAAGACCACAGAGAGCTAACAAAGTCCAGCACCAGCAGCAAGACATCATCTAATAAGCAAAAACATTAAGCACAGTAAAATCTATCACGGACAACAGCAAGGTAAATAATCATAGGGGAAGAACATCAGTGTTCAGATGACAGCGTTATGATGTACTTTGACTGGAATTCTCGTACCTTTGACGCTTCCTGTCACGCGATCGAGACCTTCTCTTGTCCCTGCTTCGTGACCTCTCACGTCTGCGTTCTCGATCTCTGCTCCTAGAGCGTCTGTCTTCGCCACGTTTTCTTTTGTCAGATGGAGAACGACTTCTAGACCGGCTGCCAGAGCGTCCACGTGACGCGGAGCGCTTCCGATAATGCCTGCATTGAAAATTTACAAAAAGAGAAAAAAAGATGAACGTGAGCTCGAGAATAACTTGCAGTAAAAGGATGTATTTGTCTTATTTGGGTGGACAGGAAAAAAAATAATTATGTACTATAATTTGTTGGACTTACTAAATTCTTAAACATCTCATCTTTTTCCAATTCTTGACTGTCAGTCACAGTGCCAGAATAATTCCCTCGTTCATCCTCCTGCAGCCCAGGGACCCTACAAGCTCCCTACAAACCTAGTAGCCAGGCTGGGGAAGCAGGAAGAAGCAGAGAAAGCAAGACCTCAAGCCCCCCATGTCCTTGTTCTCTTCCGTCACTGCCACACAGGGTTGTATTACAACAGCATTGGTACTAAAAATAACAGAGTTTGTTTCAGCATATTCCTATACTTAGGTGTTATGTACATTTGGAACCAGAACAGTAGCAGTGTGATAGCCATATACTGCCTACCAGCACTGTAAGTGACTGCGGAGAACATCTGACAGCGCAACTCCAACACGTGCAGCCCACCCCAGCCTTCTCCACCCACCCCTCACTCTCATCGTTTCTCCACTTGTATGACTTTTAGAAAGCACAAACTAGATTAGGAAATTAATACAAGTTTAAGACCACTTTTTACATTATTTGTTGGTTCCGTGATCCAGGTCACCATACAACCCCAACAAAGAGACAAACTTTCAGAAAGGGACGTGCTCCTGAGGGTGAGACGCGAGAGCGGGGCCAGCAGGAGCCACGTGTACAAGGCTCATTCCTCAGAGACGTGTGGCCTGCTTTGACAAACGTGTTTACGTGCTTTCTGTAAACAGTTCCGTTCATTATGACCACAGAGCCCAATTAAAACCAGACCTGTTACCGGGAGGGAAGCCGTGCTGATGGGCAGCAGGGTCCTGCTAGCTCAGGCGCCAGCAGCTGGAGCTCAGCTCCCAAGCGATTTTGCAGCCCTTTAAACTGATTTAGAAATATCAGCGAGGGTTCCCAGCTCTTCACTGAATCACCAATTTGAATCTTAGATACTTCTTAAAAAATCAACTCATGTGCCCCTCTCAGGGTATGAATCTGGGAAGCTGGTACGGCGTAGGGACAGCTGCCCGTAGGAACACAAGACACGTGCTGTTACGGTTCTTAATACTGTTTTAGTATTACAATCCCATGGTTCGGTGAAACCAGCTGGCACTAAGCCATGCCAAGCCAGCAGTGGCGAATTACGGAGCTGGTTTAAAGCCGGAGAGGTGCGAACCGCCCCAGCCCCCGGCAGCAGAGGCCTGACCCCGCGGTGCACGGACACCCGCTGCGGGGAACAAAAGGCACACGGTTCGACATAAAGTCGGCAAAAATAAAACATATGACGCAGGATACAGCCTGCCGGGCTACCCACACCACATTTAGTTTGCATTAGAGCAAATGGGGGCCCGGAGGGGCTCGGGGCTTTTCGCCCGTAACCCCAGCACCGGACCCCTGCCCTCAAGGGGGACCCGCGCCCCGCTCGGCCTGGCCCCGGCCCTTTGTTCCCCCGCTGCCCTCACCTGGACTCGCGGCCCATGGCGGCGGCTGACGAGGCGGAGGAGGAGGAGGAGGAGGATGAGAAGGAGGAGGAAGAGGAGGAAGAGCAGGAGGCGGCGCAGGCCCTGCGCTAGGCGGCGGCGGCCATTCGGCGCCCCGGGCCGAGGCGGGGGGAAGCGGCCGCTGCCCCTTCCTGCCCGCTGCCGCTCTCTGCCGGCCGGAGGGCGCAGCGCCGGGCACCGCGGGGCCTGGGGGAGACGAAAAATAACAAAATATAAAGGAACGGCAGCAAAAAGGCTGCGTGCTGCTGCCGCCGTGGCGGCGCTGGGCACTGCGAAGGCCGCAGCGAGGCGCGGGGCAGGATAACCGCGGGTCGCGGCTGCCCGGCAGGCTGCGCTGCGAGACCTATTCTGACCCAAAACCGGCATTTTTGGGCTCAAAATTGTTTCAGGTGAGAGGTGCTGCTCACGGGCTCATGGCAACCTCACTTCATGCCCCATCTGCAGCCCGCTGTGGTTGCTCCCGAGCGGGCACCCAGCCACAAGGCCCAGCCACCGGCACACGGAACTCTCCCTCACGGGCCGAAGCCGCTCGATAACCCGACTTCTGCAACAGGCAGCGGCAGGGTGACAAAGTCAGACCGTCACGGAAGGGGGTAACAAATATAATTTTAATAGAAAATAATAAGATCAGCAATATACATTAAATTACGTACACAGAGGAAGATAAGTTAAAATGGAATGAAGGAGGTTCGGCTCTTGTCCAAGGATGAAGTCATTCAGCAGAAGTCCCATCCGGGCTCTGTTTCCCTTCTTAGCAGGCAGAATGCTTCCCAGTCCCATTTTGAAGTTCATCAGGTAAAAACAAGTGCTTACAGACTGAGTTCCAGATGAGCTCTCCTGGCATGATTTCTTTCACCACTCGAGAAAACAACCTGCTTGGTCTTTCTTCGCATGAAAGGACTGCATAAGGGGTTGTGTGAAAACAATGGGTGCATCACCTTTTTTTATTATTTTCTAGGTGATTTGGATTAATTTTTCTATGCCCAGGATTAAAAATGTATTGCTTTTTTGCAGGTGGTAGTAGATGGTATTTTTGCAATTTATTTGTATTACACTTGGGCATATAAACAGAGGGCCAGAACAACAGTAACTTTTGAGCAAACTCATTATCTACATATTTTAACCTTAAATTGAATGTCAGCTACTTCAATTTCCTGAAATTCTTTTCTGGTCTAACTCAGCAGCTTTAAATATATTTACATTTGTACTAACAGACCTAAATCAGAATCTTTTACTGCTCAACCCTGGACACCTGTAATAAAACGTTCTCTATAAAATAATCAGTAAAAAAAAATAAAAAATGTCAAATCCAAACATAAGCCTCTTGCTTTCATGGCACTAACATACCTAACTCAGGAGTCAGAAATGCAGTGATAAAATTATAGCAGGAAGCTGTAACAGGAAGGATTATGCCAAAAGCAGGGCCATATGTACTTTACAGAAGCATAATCACGCACTTTTGCTCCCTAAAAAAACGCTGCAGTCAAATCCCCAGGTAACTAGGGGTTTCTCTAACTAAAAAAGGGGCATTAGCCTACTTTACCCGAACGTCTAGATCCTAAACAGAAAACTACAAGGTGAAAATAAGTTTAGCTTCAACAGAAACTTTCACAGATTATCAGCATTTAAGGCTGACTATTTGGAATGATGCCTCCCTCCTCTCACTGTACAAAATTCGTATGAGATTGAAAATCAGAACATTTACTAGCTTGCTGCTTTGCCCAGTGACAGGATCCGCTTGTATTTTTCTTCTTTTTGGCTATGTGGTTCGGCATCCACAGAAAAAATACACTATTCTCTCTTCATGCATGGATCTTTACGTGGGAGTCAATTCAAAACAACACACTACTTATTTCATCGTCACCTGTAGTATGTAGGATTTAAACAGGAAGAGCTAACGTGATTTCACCGGGGCAATTTCAAAACCACAGAAGAGTAAAGTCAGCAACTCAGTTAACATAAATAACAGCTGAACCAAAGACCACGTTTATGCAATTTGGTTGTAATACATGCAGCAGTAGCAGAACACCTAGGCAACTATGATCCTGTTTACATGCAAATGTCTGGTAATAAACAGAGGAAAAAATGCAGAAATGTCATATTCAACATTGTCTTACGCAGTCCTGAAAAAAAAAATATTTTCCATTTAACAGAGCAAATGTTTTGTATTGCAGGTTGGTTGCGTAACTCTCCTTATGAGGTGAACTGTTGTTAAAAAAAAAAAAAGGCATCACAGGCGTCAGAAAGAAGCACATTTACGAGCTGCGCGAGGATGAGGCTGCTGGAAACTCACAAACAGTTGTGATTAACAATTTTGTTTCTTCCTACTTTTTGATTAATGACATTCGTAAGCAACAGGATGGTTGGGCTTTTTTTTTTTGCTTAGCTGTTTCGCACAATAACCATCAAATGAAATAAACGACAATCACAACAATGTATGTAAGGCAAGGCTTAGGACAACAGTGGCATGTTTGGCCAACATTCTCCAGAAGCAGCTACTCGGTTCAACAATCTGAATTTGAACAACAGAAAACGGGGATTTTTCATTTAGAGCTTTCTTAAAAATGGGATCAACACAAAATGAGCAGACCTTGTTAGCTATAGGCATTCCAGATATATATAAATGGTTCTGCTGAAAGGAATTCTATTC
This sequence comes from Nettapus auritus, assembly GCA_011076525.1. NCBI lineage: Eukaryota > Metazoa > Chordata > Aves > Anseriformes > Anatidae > Nettapus > Nettapus auritus. Next base: position 16,423,339 of record CM021777.1, read on the forward strand.
TCTTTGTTCTCACCTGGAAGAACAAAGGCAGCTTTGTAAATGTTTACGAAGGAGGGTGGGAAGGGTACCATCTTCCTGAATATAAGAAATCATCCACTGACACTTGCATTCTATTCACATTTGTAGCGGGCAGACACAGTATTTAAATAAACCAAACTAACACAACTGGCAGCCTGGGACCCTGCTGTTCTATTCCCAAATTATTGGATTTCAGGCTCCTTTCAAGCATTCCAACAGGTAAGGATTTTAATTAAGGTTTAAACCTGTCTGCACAGTCAGACATTAAAGAAATACAGACCGGAAAGATTTAGTGTAAGTACTGCATTGAATTCTACAGCCATCATGGGACTTCAGAACCAAAAAACAGAGCAAGTTCGTGGCAAAAGATAAACGTAAAGAAGTAGACACAAAGGTCTGTGAAAACGTCTCCCATTTTGCTGTAGGTGTCCATGGAGCGACTGATCACTTCCGCAGGGATTCCAGACAGTAAAAGAGCAGCAGTTAATACCGTCGTTTTCACCTTCTTCTCACTCTGAAAGAAAAACAGGAGTATGTTAGTTCTTCGGTTATAATCCAACTGTTTCACATACCCCAAATGTGCCAGTTTCACACACAGCCAGGAACATTCCAAATTCATCGGTAAGAACAGCACGTAGGATTCTCTCTACACATGCTGCAGGATTCACAGCACCTTACTTAGCCTAGCTGCAGATTCATGCTGCGATGGATCCGATGGGGCTGAGCGAGAGGCTGATTAACAGCAGATAAAATTCATCACAGCTGCTATGCCTACTTCGCACTGGCACTCGGAGCAGGCTGTGAAGTGGGGCTGTGCAGTAACTTCTGCATGTGTGGGAAGAGTCCCAGACAAGGGCAACCTGCACGGAAGAATCCAAGCCAGGCGCCTGCACTGGCAGAACAGGATTAATCCCATCACACTACTTGGCAGGAGATACCGTTACTTTCCAACGCAGAAAAAATGATGTAGGATTGAAAAGCAACTGCTCCTTTCTATTTTAGTATTACTCCGTTTGGCAATTTTATCCTCTGAACTCAGAAATGCCCCAAAGGCCTTCTGAAAGCCATTCTGTCGCTAACGTGAGGGATCCTGAGGATGCAGGGAAGCCTGACAGGCAAACAAACATAGTGGTTGAAAATGTTTGTAATTTGATGATACCTGCTGGACACCTTAATTTAATCCAATCTAAATTAAGCATTCGAGAATCTTTGTAGGTTTCATGAAAGAAAAATTCAGGAGAGCAAGCTGATTAAGCTCATCTCGGTATAACCACAGAAAAAGCAAATTGTGGAAAGGAATCACTTTAAATTCTGAAACTGAAAAGCTGACTGTAAAGCCAGCAGGAATGAGACCAGAAGGAACTAGCAAATGAGCTAGTGCGAATCTGAGGCTAATTCCCTTTTTATGTTTTCACACACCAGCCTAGCATGACTACTACGAAGTTCAGTTTTCAACGATATACATAACTTCAACAGAACAACCACTGATTTACTCTGATTTTCTACAACTGATCTAGTATTCTTTTTAAAATGCAGATGCTAAGCTACCAGCATTTGGTAACTCTGAATTCTACAGTTTAAAACAACAGAATATACCACACCCATCGGTCCTAAAACAACACAATCTAAGCACAAGTTTAAACCGAAAACATTTGCAATTAATCTGATTTTCAAAAATTATTTTACCTTTGGAAAGTACTTGGACAGTCCCATGTAAGCAAGTTGGAGAGTAAGAAATGGTGCAAATATTGACTGAAGGAAGAGAAAAGAATACATGAAGGTTATCTTAGTCAGAAGTAACAGCTAAGAAAACACAGGAATTTAATGCTTCCCAAATCATAAATGAAAATTAGGTAGGTAAAGTATTTTGTGGGAAATAGCAGCACTGTTCTTGAATACAAAACACCTGAACAGCCACATCAAAAATATGGTTCTGCCTTATTTGCTTTGGGCCTAAAAACTTGAAATTTAACAACCACAGAGCCCTGTGTAAAAACGAGCCCAGTGATCCAGAAGGTGGCAGGCTGTACCAGCCACGTGCTTCTGTATGATGTACGGGCAGGTATCTGGACTATTTAAGAACTATTTTTCTCAAAAGGCTGATAAATGAGTAGGATGTACTTATCATGCTATAACTGTTGTAGTTTTTACTCTATTATTCCTTTGTAAATTCCAAACTAGCAGAGCAGTTGACTCAAACTTGCAGGGGACTGAAGCAGCAACAACTATTCCAGTGTTTCTGCTCCTCAAACACCATGGACCAAATGCGTGCAACTCTCAGCTTTTACCTCGTAGCTGTGTTAGATACGTGTCAGTATTTCACAAGTGGGATCCTAAGCTTACAGTAAAGTAACAAAAAGAACAGGAGATTGTTTGCTTCCCCGAACTCACCAAGTACTTGCACACAAAAGCCCTGACTGCAACGGCAAGCAGAGCACATCCCACTAATCTAAAAATGCGGAAAGAGTCAAACTCCTCCACTGCATTCCCATTCTCTTGGCTTGGCTTCTCACTCATCAGCTGGTTCCTCAGCTTCAGAGCTTCATCAAATCTGGATAAGTATTGTTCTAATCCATGTCTAGGTGGCCGTGGTGCAGGTTCAGATGGCAATTCCCCTCTGTTACGGTGACGGAGCTCACTTGTGCCCTCACTGAGGAGCTCTGGGGTTTTACTGAACAAGTCCTTATCCCCTTTGAGGTCTACCATGCTGCCTGCGGGGTCAGCTGTTCCGGCCATATTACAGACAGAATCGCCCAGCACAATTCGTTTTGAAACTGAAGGAACAGGAAGGGAATTTGATTTATCTTGTTCGTGCTGAAGTTTTGATTCTCCGTGGCTGTCATCATCTAAAGAAGAGAAATAAAAATACAGAGTTATGCACACTGGGTACTTAGAAAACACCTTAGCCATACTGGATCGAGGTCCAGGGCTGAGGTCTCCACTTCTGAAGTGAAAACACAGATTCTTGATTATTAAACGTGCTAATTATTAATCGTAAACCTGTATGAATTAGCTGAATAGCAGTAAGCCTGTTTTATATAGAAACGGACTCAGATGAGAAATGAACTATTCAGAACTGATTTGCGCTCTGACTTGTATCACACCATAGATCATAACGAAAAAGGAAGAGCATGGCATGGGTCTGACTGAAAACTCTCATCAGCTTCACCAAAGTTACGCTTTTGCACAGCTGGACTCAGCACACTCCTGGCTCCCCTCCACCAGCCTGCAGAGACCCCTACGTGTATCAGATGCTCTGCGTTGTAGGGCACTTCTGGGAGCTGATGCTAGACCGACGGCTGTGCAACACCAACCAGAAGTTGTAGCTGTCAGTCAGCAGAAAAACATGGACTTTCTTAAGCAAAAACGCTGTATGCACATGAGGAAAGATGTTATTCCAAATACACGGAGCAACATAAATATACGGAGATTCAAAGACAGCGAATCACACAGAAAGAGCACTGAAGACTGACAAATGAGCAAGCAGTGTGAGTACACTCTGGCTTGTTTTTGTCTCCTGTCAAAAGCAAAGCAGCAAGAACTTGCTCTGTATGAAACCTGAAATGATGTTACGGTGACAGCAGCGATGACAGAGAACACAAACCAAGTCGAGAGGCATGCAGAACATCTCTGGTCCTGCTACAGAGGGTAACCAACACTTGAAGAGTATTTTTCAGTACTAAAACAGCTCAATTCATGGCTTAGGGCCACCTTTGTAAACTGAAAGATGAAAAGTGTGACAGTCAGCTCCCTTAAAGTACCTACATACGTTTATAAATGACCTGGCTATGAATCTGCAAGACACCTGCAGGCCGACCACAAACACCAAGTGACTGTCACCCAAATGTCAGAAAACCTCGTTATATGAAGGCACTGCCACGAGACCTTGCAGTGACAGACTGAAAACGTGGGCGCGTTTCATCCCTCCTTCAGCTAAGGAGACCTCCCCGCAGGGCACCGACAGCTCGCTAGGTAAGAAAACCCTGAGGGCCTGATCCCTGCGGATTTGGGGCGAAACCCGCGTTTTCCCCCGGAGGAGCCGGGGATCCGCGTTCCCCTCAGCGCAGCCCGGCCCAACGGCGCCGCCGCCCGGCTCACCCTTGGCCGCGGCGGGCCGGTGGAAGCCCATGATGCGGTTGATCCGCTCCTCCGAGTTCATGAGGAGCTTCCTCCGCCGCAGCTCGGCCCGGCGCTGCGAGGCCGAGAGCCCCGCGGGTGCCCCCGGGGTGGCCGCCGCCGCCGCCCCGCCGCCGTCCTCCTCCATCCCCTCAGCGCCGCACAATGGGGCCGCCTCGCCTCAGCGCGCAGGCTCCAGCGCCGCGCCCGCTTCCAGGTGCCGAAGCCCGCGCCGCCATGTGGGGAAAGGGCAAGGGGAACGGGGACGAGCCCGGCGCTCGCCGTAGTGCCCGCAGCGAAGATGGCGGCTCCCGCCTCGGAAATGGCGTCGCGGCGGGGGGAAGGCGGGAAGGGAGAGAGCAGAGATGGCGGCGGGCGGTCTGAGGGGGCCGCGCCTCACAGCAGTCCCTATGCGGCCTCAGGGGGGCCGAATTTGCCTCACGTCTTGGTTTCAGGCGAGCTGGCAAAGCCGTTTTGCGTTCCGTGAGGAATATCTGCTCAATAATGCAATATAGAAACATGAGTGACATGTTCCTCGTCGTAAAGAGATAAAAGCATTTGCTGTATAAAAACATTAACTAGTAGAGTAAGTGAACATAGGTGCCTCTAACCAAAGAAGTAGTCACCTAACACTCCAGAATGAGAAGCAAAAGAACTAAGTTAACATGACCATTGTACAAAAGCAGAACATCATTCACTAAGCTGAGGACAGAGCAGCATGACACCGATTTTAAGACTTTCAGCACAGCGTTTTAAACCAGAACATCAAAGCCACCCTTTCACCCTAGATCTCCAGCATTCCTCACACAGAACAGCTTTGTACATTTAGGTGTAGCTCAGTGTTGTTTTTTTTTTTTTTTTTTTCCTAAGGTTTTCTATTAAAAAAGCCTCAACTATTGCTGTGTATCTGAATTTAGAATTTCTGGGCACACTAAACAAGAAAGAAGAATACACCATTTATTGTAGTGCCAGGAAACAAGTGTTCACATTTACATGAAAGGAATACACAATGTAGGAAAATCCCACATAGAAGACTGTTTAACAGCACAGGAAGCTTCTCAAATCATATTCCCAGTGGATATTTCTGGGAATACTGCACTGTTAACACAATAAGCATTTGAAGGGATCAAATACACAAAGCACAGACAAACACAAGGCAGCATGGATCTCCCTAGGATTCCAGAATTACCGTAAGATTATAAAACAGGGAGCATCTTCAGACCTTTCTAGCCAGGTACAATTGTTATATATATGTACAATAAAAAAGCCCATCACACCTCTACTGGTGCGATAAAGTGATAAAACTGGGCCACAGTATCTTCCCTCTTAGCTGAACATTCAAATAGCAAGCATGCATTGCATCGTCAGAAGTACCTGAAAGCCAAACGAAGGCAGTAACAAGGATTCTTTCTATCAATATAACTAATTACTTTCACTGTCCTTGATGCTTACTGAAAAAATTTCACTCCTTCACTCACAGGGACCGTAACACAGGGACTTCAACCAGAAGCAGGACTCATCTTCCAGATGCTCTACTTGCACTTCCAAAGACCAGCAGCTGGGAGTTGGACACTGAGCCACAGCTGGAGCATTGAATTCAGCAGCAGAACAAAGACGGTTACATTAATCAGGGAAAATGTAGTGCTGACACATCCAATCAGTAATATATCTAAGATACTAAGTGATTTAGAGAATGATAGAATTCCGTATTCAAAAATTTAAGTACAGAGGTCAAAGAACCAGGCTCGTGCATTACCTTATATACGATGAAGCAGAAGCAGTGATGAGAGCTCATAAAAAAAAAAAAATTGGCAAGCATAAGATGGAATGACTGTTACAAAAAGGTGTTGAAAGAGGACGTTAGATGAAGACATAAGATTACCTACAATAAAATTAATCACCATCTTGGGAACACTGCTGAAGGCAGGCTAAATTCCAATCATCAATGTCACTGGCTTGAGATCAACTTCCAGCCAGATGGCAGAGTGCTGGAGTTGCGGGCTTACTGGAATAACAAACCCCAAGATAGTACTAAACAATAATGCTGACTGACAGAGATGCTCTGGGAGGACAAAAAAAAGTCCAAGGACAGAAGGAAAGTTTTATTCAACTGAAACTAATTTTCCTAGAAGTTCCCTCTCAGTTTGTATCACTAATATTAAAGTTTTAGCTAAAAGTAGAATTTATCACTTGCTAATACCTGCTATTTATCTTGATTGATCAAATACAGTATTTTATTTTTAAGAAAGGACTGATGGACTTGCATGAGTTCTTTCAATTAATTTTATTGAGTAGCCAAATCTGATAAATTAGCACAGATAAAATAAGCATTTGCATGTGTTACAAATGACTTTTTACAGGAATAAAACAGTGAAAATTACAAACTGTAAAAAGAAGGACAAGTAAATCCTGTCTCAAATTCAAAATGGGGAAGATTTATAACTTCATAGTGAAGATCAAATGTCCTAGTTCAGAAAGCAAAGATTTAATATTACAATATTATACACTACTTTACAAAATTAAATTTACTGTAAGGATTACATCCATAATAGTAAACAGAAGCTTAAAATCACATTTAATGGTCCCTTACTTAATAGCCATTTTGCATCTTTGATTAAATTCTGTTAAGAAATTAAATCTAAATAAAAGTGAATCATTCTAGTTATTGCAAAACAATCTATGTGGACTTAGACTCAAATATATTAAATTAAAACAATAATGAAAGCAAAGTAAAATGGATGGTAACAATGTTGGCCAAACACTAATGTGTCAAATACAGAAATAAGTTTTTAAAAAGTCCTCAACTAGAAAAATAGAATACATTTGCAGTGGTAGAGTTGTCTTGCTGAGATCTAAATAGCAGAGCCACTCCTGCCTGTTTTGCAGTTCATCTTCAGTGTCCTTGTTTCTCAACGGCAGGGAAAAATGACACGTCATAGGTAGCTTGTGTGTTCATCTACCCTGTATTGCCCTTACAATACAGCAGGCTTTTCCCACTGCGAGGGAATAAACTAACAAAGTTCAGTACAGAATTTCTTCCAAGATGAAAACAAGTGATCCACTCCAAGAGGGTTCATCTGATTCTTGCTTATAATATTTTGCTCTGTAAAACTTAGGGACCCTAATTAAAAGTTAATTGCCACAAACACTGATACATTTAGCCATTAGTCTGGTGTACATAAATTAATGAAGTCATCTCCAGCATGTATGCTTTTTTAAAAAAAATTACAGGGTTATTATAACAAAATATAGTCAAAGTAAGAAACAGACTTTGGGTAGGCTGGTAGATGCAAGGATGACTTTCAACATCCAAGCGATAACATACCCAAAATGCAAGTTTTAAGTGATAAACCATGCGAATGCAAAGCTTAAATTTAAAATAAAAATAAATAAACCCCACCCCCCGGGAAAAAAAAAAAAAAAAAAAAGATCATACTGCCAAAACTTTTTTTTTTTTTAAAAAAAAAAAAACAACACCCACATCTCTCCATTCTGACTAGAAACTGTGCAATTTTCTGAAAAGCTGTTCAAGTAAATATACTCCCGTTTGCTACAGAGACAGCAAACAGGAAAGCTTAAATTGGTTCTACAATAGTCTTTTCACGCTATTTTACACATTCTCTGAACTTTACCTTCTTGTGCTCAAGTGAAAAGACCAATTCCTCCAAAGAAACTCCTCCCTTGAAGTAAGGCAACTCCTGACAATCAACTGTAGCTACAGTCTGTAATGGTAGCAAATGATTACCCTACAATGTCCTTTGACATTTCTATCACCAAGTGTACGCTAACTAGCCTAGTCACAGTATGTGCTTGACCACTTATTTATAAATGTTTTACCTGTACACTTTACTTGCCCCAAGAAATAGACTTTGCAAGAACAATAAAGAAAAACAAGATTCTTCCATACAAATGACTTCCATGGGAATACAGATACAGCAACTTAAATACTCTTCATGATGCTAGCTATTGATAACTCTTTTGGAGATCACCGATACACTTTTATAAAATTATCTAAATATTTTTGTATATAAATTTTCAAGTCCAAGGCCAACTTCTGTCTGTAGCTCTGGCAGGGATCTGAGAGTACATTTAAAGCTTTCATTTGGTGCACACTGACTTTGGACCTCGGCTCATTAGGCAGCTGCAGTAAAGAAATCTTGGAGAACTTCAAGTATGTCTCAAAACCATAAAGAAATCTTTAAATACAAAAGAATGGTTTTGTCTTTGAAAAAAATAATTTATTTCCCAATTTTAGTGTCAGAATATTGAATGTGGTCTCAAACCACTAGGTTTGAAGTGCTATCACACAAACGCACTTCGTAAGCACACTAAATTTCAGGGGCCTAACATTCAGCTATGTAAACAAGAGCCCAACGTCTACTTAAACATATATCCTGGGATAACCTTACTTGCCATTCCCCTCCAAAACCATTCACAGGCTGAAAGTAAGAAGAAAAGTTTTACTGGAGAAAAACAAAGCTTGCCATCTACATAAGTCTACTTCTGCCGCTGACTCAGCCACTGCCTTGAATGTATCTCTTATAGGGCTCGCTCCTCCCCACTATTTTTTAAGAAAATTGAATACTGACTTATTAAAAGCTTTCAAATATTAAGCCATCTTGTCCATGTTAAGCTTACCTTGAGTCCTATTAGCCATAATCCATTCCAAACACTGGATTCTAAGTTTCAGAAAGTATTTGTTCGTTTCACAATGAACAGTTGTTTCATTGCTACTTTAAGCAGTTTTAAGTTGAACATTGAGATGCTCTGATCACTGGATGCACTTACAAAGAATTTCCCTGCAAATCATGATCAGTATTGTGAGGTTTTTATATCTAGCAGCAAAAAAAAAAATGCAAAGAGTTACGGAAATATACATTTTGAACAACAAAGAACTCTTTATTTTACAAAATGTATTTCACCTCTTCAGTATTGCCTTTGTAAATGTACTTCATGCTGCAACTACTTACAGTAAAAACATGATTTGCAGCAAAATAAAGGTGCTCAACCAGTTCCAATAGTTTGATTTTTAAGGTATAATGTATAGTTGCACATTTGATTCTCAGATGTGGTCCTTTATTTGCTTTAGTTCGTTGAAATCACAGTGAGAACTTCTCATCGACTGCCTCAGGCCACAGATTTAATGAGGATATTATAAGCACAAGTGTTCTTTACTGCAAAATCTTTCCTTAAAGAAGAGAGCCAAAGGCTAGCGTTTCATTTATTCACTTGCTGCTGTATATGAAGGAGGAACTCATAGTATGATAAGGCTGATTCTGTTCTGTCTTCAATCATATTTTGCAGAAAACTTGATTTCAATGGGCTGTCATCCCTTCAAAATGAAAATAAACATTTGAGTGAAATAAATATTCACCAAGATCTACCAATGCATTCAGAAAGTTACAGATCAAGTGTGAGATGTGCTCGGAGCTCAAGGACTTATGAAAAGAGCCCTTGGGATTAATCCCAACAAGTACTCTTATCAGTATTAACTTCATCCGACATTAAGAAAGGCTAAATGTCACAGAAAAAGTTAATCTGTGAAAATTATAAATCAAAGATGATTCATACCAAGTCATATCTACTGTCAAACTTGTTAGGCATAGCATGCACCACTGATAAAACTCGACTTCAGAAAGTACAGTGTATGATACCCAAATATGTACTGTAAAAGGTCTTAAAGACTGTTAAAACACTTACTTTATTATATATAGGATAGGAAAGAAAGGTCTCTGTTCTCTCAGCCAAGAAACGAAAGCTATTGTTCTGATGGATTCTGCAGTTTCAAGCTCTGGCAGATGTGTCTAAGAAGCAAAGGGTATCATTAACACATAGCAGCATACAATACCAGCAGTAAATTGATCACTTAAAGTAGCTCAACTCTATCCTAATCAGGTGTAAAGAAACCCTAGACAGAGGAGACATTCTGTGATGAATAGTTTTACTCTGGTCTCCTTCTAAAGGGCTTGAAACAATCAAATGCACTGAACAGGTACCAGCAACTGACTATCAGAATAGTAATTGCTGAGTTGTGATCAGTACTGTTTTTTTTCCACAGAAACTGAAGGTTTTCCACTAACCCCCTGTGCTTGCTATTCCCAAACATTCCCAGGGTGCTCCCACTGTTCTGAGAAACTTAATCATGCCAGTCTATTCTTACTGTGCTTTCATGGGATGATCCAGATTAAAGTTCAGCCTAGAGAAACTCTAAGAGACATAACATTTTGTTTCCCTTGGACCTGGACTTACAGTGCATAACAACTAGAAGGCTAATATTTCAATATAATATTTCAATTCCTGAGAAGATAACATTCTGGCTGCACTGTGCGACTGGCATACAACAAAGCAAGCACGTACCATGTTCTGCGGTATTGAGCCATAATTTGGAACTCCAAGGACTTGACTGATAAAGCCCTGCCCACAGTTCTTCCCAATCCACAGAAACATTACCTGAAAGATAACCAGCAATAAGAATAACCTAAAACAAAGCCACACCTCTTCAGTCTTCTACACGCTTTGAGTTCTCAGAAAGAACACAAAGTAAACATAAATTTGGAAAAAAAAAAATAAATCGCCACCACCACACAACTTACAGAGCCAGCATCCATAAGGTAGGCACCATCCCTACTCAACTTCTCCACCGACAGCTGGAGAATGGGTGGCTGAGGTATAGTTCTGTCATTTATGTTAAGAGCTCCCTAAAGGAAAGAAAAAGTACAGTTCACATCTCGATGCAGTGAAATGGGCACAAAAATAGAAGGTTAAGTAAGATTTGGCTGTCCTATGCTGAATATTGAAGCTGAATCCTTTTCCTCTAAGTTTGTTATAATTCAAGTACATAATTTAATAGTAAATCTCTTGATGTTCTATTTAGAGAGATGTACTTCAAGTTTATCTTGATCAGTGCTGATGTGATTTCTGAAATTATTCAGGCTCTTAAACACACTGTTCACAGAACTACTTTAACATTTTAAAACAAAGGAAGCAACAGGGAGGGGACGATGAAACATCTGTTATACTATCATTACATACATACGATTTACAGTGCAAGATAAGACAGGGCAGAAATTACTTAGGAAAAAACCCTTGCCAAAGCACAGCTCTTCACCAGAATTCATTAAGACTATCCCCACGTAAAAGACATAAATGAAACCTCTGGGAAAATGTGAAACACGAAATCTGAGCTACATAGCTTTAATATGGAAGACTTCTGAGGATTAAAACACAAGTTTATTTTCACATCATACAAGTCTATGGGACCAGACACAATCAGACCCCACAGCAATGCAAACACTCACCTCATCTGTGAGATTATCAACTCGGTACAAACTGGGATGTGTCATAAGCATGAGGTAAACGAGGGGCTGGTTTTTCACCTGACACATGGTAAAAATGCGTTCATCTAAACGTGCGTTCGTCCCAGTTTGAAATGCTTTCTGCAAACAATCAGGCATTTAATTTGACCGTTAAAGAAATGTGAGAAACTAAATTCAACAGTTTATTTATTTTGCATGTCGAGGACATGCTCTTTTACTTCAGGTTGACATTCCAAGCATAGACAACTATGCTCCTCTTGCATGGCTTACCTGTTTTAAGAGTGCCAGTACATAAAGCGGGAAGAGCCGTAGTGAACTGGGGGCCATTAGACCAGGTTGTTGAATGCTTAGGACTGATGAACGGTAAGCAGATAAAGAGTCTATCACTGCATTGACCAAAGCATCTCGAGCATCACTCAAGGTAGCAGAAACTGATCGGTCCACAGCTTAAAAAAATAATAATAATAATAATAAGGCTCAAGAAAGAGGCTTTTCCTCCTTGTGTAGTACGTCACATAGGTTAATTCTTCTCATTTTAACATATACTCCCATGCAGCTTAAATTTTTACTACACTACTGTAGAAGTCAAGATAAATGATTCAGAAAAAAGCCAAGAACCAACTTTTTTTTGATTTAAGTATTATCAACCAAAAGTACGATGATGCACCAGACTAAGGCCAGGTGACTACATACAACTATACTGGTATTTTTACCTAAGCTAAACATTAAAAGCAGAGAGAATCGTTACTTCTCATGTAACTTCTCAGAAGATTACTGGATGATATCTATCAAGTTTTTAGTATACATATCCAGACAAGCTCTTATCATTCTTACCCATATTGGCTAACAGCCCTGTGATAGCTTGTACATCTGCCCCCGCATAGACGTCACTCAGGGTTGTCACAACAGGTAAGCACATCGTGTGGACACGAATTCTTCTTTCACCTGCGGGGAAAAAGAAAACAAACACAACTTTGGTTTTTATGAAGAAACACAAGAATGCCACTGTTTATTCAGTAACTTTTGCCACGCTTAAATACTTTCATTAATTGCGTAATTTCCCCATTAACACTATCAGTTGATCTGTGTTAGACCAAATAAGTAAAAAAAAGATTCAATCCCAGTTATCATACAGTGAACCAGGCTGTTTTAAGTAGCTTTTAAAAACTGTTAGTTCTCAGTTTCTAGGCTAAGCCCGCCTATAAGTTCTTGGTCCAGAAGAAGCAGTAACATCAACATGCAGTAACACATCAGAGCTGTTATTTTGACATTAGATAAAATAATTTGTGACTGCAACTGAATTACAGCTTATAAATATACACTTATCTGAATATAATTAGTTTCAGCTAACACTACCTATACATCTTACCTTTACTGGATGTGTACAGAAGAGCTGACTGAAAAGAAACAACCTGCATATCAGTAAGGCTCTCTTCTACTGACATTTGCACGGCATATCCTGCATCTGGGTTTACATTGGGTAACGACAGCAAGTCCGTAGATCTTACGAAGAAGTTCCCATGGAAGGTATGAATGGAAAGACCTACGAGATAAAAAAAATGATTCAGCATAATGCTTATTTTTAAATAGTCAGATGTGAACTTCAGATGCCATTTACCCATCCAATACCCCTGTTCTGTATCAGAACATTAAGAATATGTATCAGAACATTCTGAATAAAATAAAGCATCTTCAGAAAGGTAAATATTCCAAACAGATATTAATCTGTAGAATCCACAAAGCCTATCAGAAGGCAAGAATTCAGAAATCAATGTAGAATAAGAGCAAGTCTCTACATCATAAAAGAAAGAGTAGCCTGGAAAAAAAAATCCAGTTTTAGCCATTATAAAATACAGAATTTTTACTGACTTCTAAGTTCCAAAAGGAGTCATAAAAATGGTCCAATTTCTGGTACTGTGTTTTACTTCCCAAATTCTTGTCTTTTAACCATTTAAGTTTACTTAAAAGCCGAAGTATCAATCATATGAATCAAAACATTCCCAAACGACAGCAAACAGTATCCCTCGCTTGCTCCTGCCCCACCCTCAAAAAAACACGTTCAAACCTTTGGTGCATCTTATCCTCATGACAGCCTCAAATCCAATTTTTCTCGTTAAATATCGTTTCAGCTCCTTTTGCAATTTCTCCACCTGGACAGGGTTGTGTTTATGATGGTAAGACTGGTAGTAATAGACACTACCTGCCGAATATCTTGATATACAACCTGAAATAAAACCATACAATGGCAGAGTGAATACAGTTGCCTTTAAATATACCACTTGAATGTGATATTACATTTAATTATTAAACAGTTCACACCTGCAAATAGCTTTGCTACACAGTCATAGACCTGCATACGGAGACATAGATGTAATACAACTATACATTCAATTATGTATAGAGGCATGAAATGGCCTGAAATTACAGGTATTCTGTCACTTAGAAGTCTGTTAAATGGAGAAAAAAATAATTAAAACACTAGTAAGCCTACCCTAATGGTAGGCTTAACACTGATGGCTGGAAGGCAGAAAGGAAGAAAGATTTCAACCACTTATACCAGGACCACAAAAATCCTGACTCACTAAGGGGAGAATGTGAAAACAGTTATGCTAAATCAGGAAAGACTGAAATATTGCCTTCTGTTCAGTGTCACTGCTCAAGGATGAATTTGCATCTTGACACATTAGATTTGTTTATATTTTAAATGTTAATATAGATTTTGTGTATTTGTCAAGAAGTTTAGGAGTTAGATGCCCCAAAACAACTTCACATGGCTTACCTAGAGAAGCTAAGTCAGAATATTGACCACTAAGAAGAAATAAATCCACTGCAACCTGTTGTCCTGAGCAGTCCAAGGCTAACTTCTTGTAAAAGTCAGTTGATGGAGTCAGATGTATGTCCTGTTAACGCAAGGGAACATTATGATATACAAAGGAAATTCAGGATTCACATATTTTTCACTTGTTTTCAGTGACACTAATAAATGATTTTTTTTTAACCACTGATTTTAGTAACATCTTTTAAAGAATCAGGTCATGAGTCTACATTTACAGTAGTTGCTTCACATCCCCCTTTCTCTTCAGTACAGTAGTTAAAAGGTTAACTCAACAGAAGAACCAAAAAAATTCACCTAGAACAGGCAATTCCACAGCCACACACATGTACAGAACAGGACTGCCAGTTCTCTGAACCTTTTTTTAAAAAACAAAACAAAACAAAAACAACTTTTTCTAACCTTTGCAGTTGCTCTTTGGTTCGGTTCTTCTCGCGATTTCAGCGCTCCCATTCCCACAGATGGAAGCTGTGTCTGGAAGACAGAGATTCTACCTCCAGTGGGAGACATCAGTTTAAAGGCTGCCTGTAAGGCAGGCCCGAGAGCACTCTGAGTTTCCAGGGACTTGGTAAACATTTGTGGCAAGGTCCTCAGTAGATCCTGAATAAGCTGCAATTTAGAAAATAAAAATATTAAGACTAGAGTCTTAATAGCTTTTTCTTCATAGAGAAGATTGCTGAGTGTATATAGACATGTACTAATACTGCCAATATTAAAGCAGTAAAAAAAAAAGCCCTAGCAAAAGTCAAGTATTTTCTTGTTTCAGGTCGTTAAATTTTTACGGTCAAATAGCTAAAATAAAACACTTTTTCCCCAACCCAATCTTGTCATTTAAACATAGATGTTAAAGAGTACTTAGTAATCCACGAACTATCAAGCATATTATGTGAATGTCACTAGTTATGTAAGGCAGTTCTTACCTCTTTATTTTCATTTAAATTTACTAATAAGTTTTCCGGCATTGGTATAAACACATCTGGAAGAAAAACATGTGTTAGTTTTTTTTTGTTGATGTTGTTTGTTTAAAAAAAATCTTTTGTGAATTGTATTTGCCAATCATTACATCTATTGAAAAAAATACAGTATCAATGTGTAAATCCATTCAAACATTGATCCACCCCCAGCGTACCTGTGGCTAGAATGCCTTTTTAGAAGAGCAGTCAAAAGGCTTGAAGGATAATAAAGCCTACTGAGAAAAAATGCATAGAAGATTGTCTAGCATTCATTCCACCCTACCCCTTAACATAAGCGAAAGGCAACTTGACAGTAAAGGCAAAAGACCATCACTAAGCATTTGTCACTAAGAATCTACTGCAATTTACCAAGCGTCACTGCAATTACAATCCTAACAGAAATTTAGATAATTGTATAAAAAGCTAGAAGTTCAGAAGGCCATCTTTGTTTTTCAGAAAGCCGTCTTCATGCTTTAAGTCACGAGCAGCCACAGCATTGCTCAGACATCAGGAGCCTCAAAGGAACCCAGATATATGCTACCTCTATAGCCATTCCTAGAGAGATGAATGATCTGATCTAGAAACTCCCACCAGATATATTTTAAAAAGGCTGTCAAAACCAGCAGTCGTTAATAAGTACTAACCACAGCATTTTTCTCTGCATACCTTCAATATCTGAAACTATGAGCATCTGAGGCTGAGAGAGACCTTCCTGAAGACTGTAGAAGTGGATTGTGCTGTCAAATGTGATGAAGCCTATTTTTGTTCTAGTATTCCCGGGAAGCCTAAAAATCAGACATATGGTGTTCAGCAAGATGAAATTTCATTTCTACAAGCTTTTTTTTTTTTTTTTTTAATTTAAAACCACATCCACTGCACCTGTCCAACGTTGTTAGCAAGTAGTTAGTTCAACAGCTACATTGCAACAGCTTGACTAAATCATTCTGGAGGAAAAAAAGGAGCTCATAGGAGAATCACCCAGCAGACATCCAAGATTTTGTTTTTTTAAGAGGGTAATAAATGGATGAACAACACTTAGAATAAATGTGTTTGCAGACACAGCAACAGGTGTTCGTAATTTTTAAGTTAAAATCTTATTTAGAAGTTCAGCATAGAAGCCGCTTCAAAAAGGAACGACAAAAGATCCTAAAGTGAGTTATCTTTCAGCGTTTTCCAATGTTAGTCAAGTAGAAAGGTGGACATCAATTCTACTATACAACAAACAAAAATAATATAAAGATACTGGAAAGAAACAAGCTGCAAATACTAAGCCAAATTTATGTACATTCAAATAGCACTTTTAAAAATGAAAAGTTAATTAGATGCATGCATAATTTCCAATGAATACTCATCTAAATTTCAGCTTTTAGAAGGTATAGTTTAAAACATATCATTAACATGATGTTTATTCCTCTTTGGTGAGGAAGATAGAAAAGACCCAGTCTGAGAAGTGCCTGAAAATTACCTTACATACTGCTGCAGCTGATAGGAAAAATGACTACAGCTTTACACTATATTTCCATATAACACTGGCCATGGCGAGCCAACACCAGGAAACTTTTCTTACAGACAGGAAGCATTAGCATGTTAATGTCTATCACAAGTTTCATAAGACCAAAAAAAAGGACATTCTTTTTACTTACAAGTCAAGATTGTCTAACAAGGTCTGGCAGACTGTATTCAAGTATCCTGTCTCTATTGCATTATGAGAGACATCAAATACAAAGAGGTACACAGGTGGCTGAGGTGGACGTAGCTGAACAAAGAAAAGATGGCCTTCAATTTTCAAAGCGACATTTATTAGATTGGGTTTATTCTACTGCAGGTTTAAACTCTATTAGAACAACACACAGGTGACAGATAAAATTTCTAGATGCATTTCTCTCATTGGGTGATTCTATAATTGTGGTTTTCTTTCAAAAGACCCATGAACACCTACATATTCTAAATACAGAACTATGAAATCATAAATGTTTATAAATGACATCCTATCTGAAGTAAAGCATGACACTTCTCGGATGTACTCCTTGAAGCAGTAACTGCCATGCTAAACTGGAAAGCACCCTCTACAAAAAGGTTCTGTTTGTTTTTTCCCCCCCCCCAACTCTCTCTGGAAATAAAACTAAGAGAGAGAATAAGTAAAACCTTACCATGTATTCAGATGGAGCCATAAACTCAATAGTAGCATTCTGGACTTCAGGTCTTTTATGAGGTTCTCCATAAACTCTTGTCACAGGGTTATACATGAATTCTTCAGGAACTGGGCAGATAAATTAATACATTATTACTTCAAACTCGCATTATCTGTGCTACATTTTAAAACAAATATATCCACTCTTTTTGCCTGTTCAGCAACACTTCTTGAAAAACTATATATACTCGATAGATATATATATATATATAGGTCACCTGTCCTACCCTGGGAGGCTGTGTCAGACTTCAGCATAAAAAATGATGAACCCTAGCACTGACACAGTCAACAATATTGCCATCTCAAAGGTCAAGGTGGGAAAGGCTAACCATAACAGTTCAAAACGATGAGCGCATTTAAAACTTACCATCGTTCACTCTATAGCACAAATTGCATTTCCATCTCCTTTGGTCTAAAAAGCTGACAAAAGGGTTAATATACGTCCGGCAGGAACGACATCTCACAATAGTACTTGAAGTGACCACTGGCAATTGCTGGAAAAGAAAAGCTTCCTATTTTAAAGCATCAACACTACAGCCATTCAACTACGATAACAACAATCTACACTGTGCTTCCTGGTTAGCTAGCTAGTCAAAGCATACTTGTTTAAGGAACAAGTATTTCTGCATCCACACAGCACTCCTACAAAATTCCTTCATAATAATACTGGTCAGAACCTAGCTCTAATCTGTTTGGCTGCAAATGTTCCCCTGTCAAGCCTCCACAGTCTTGAATTTTGCATTTGTGGTGCAAGAACAAACTCGACATTCAATGCAGGGCAAAGATCCCAGGAAAAAGACAGCAGTATGTATTCGGAAAATCACTTCAGTTGTGAAAAATAGTAACGTTTAAAAGATGCACTGCCAAATTCAGATACCCAGCCTCCTGGGTATCTGTGGACAGCCAAAACCCCTTTAACTTTGTTAACGCTTAACTAAATTAAGAATCAGTACTTGGTTTGGTATAGGAAATTAATAACTACAACCTTCATGTAACAAAATACAGCTATTCAAGTAGGAGTGGTATTTACATGAGTTGCCTTCTGTCACAGTCTGACTTTTTTTGAAGTTTGGGGTGTTGTTTTTTTTTGGTTAAGAAGTAAGGCTTGAAAGTTTAAAAATGGCATGGAGTTTAAAAATGCCAAAAATGCTTGAAAGTTTAAAAATGGCTGTCATAGATGACAGCAATCTGTATGGACCAGGGAAATGTTAGTTACGGAGGCAATTTTTCTAGGCCAAGATCAGCCAACATAGCTGCACTTCTTTTCTAACCCCTTTTCTGACTTTGGACAGACTTTAGCGAAGGTATAGATAATATTTCAGCATTTAAAGTTTTAGATATTTCTCATACCGATAGGTCTTTGAAAGGATGAAGCAGGAGCCCCAAAGGAAGTTTGGCTTTATTCAGTAAGGCCTGAGTTTGAGGAATGTTGGTCAGGGTACAGCGGAACAACCTACACAGAGAATAAAGGATTGTTTTTAGTGACTTTCAGGTGAGAAAATGGTAATTTTGGTAGTGCATAGCATCCTTTATATTTTCCAGAGCTGGTGACGTCCATTCCCAAATAAAACATCATCTCTAACTGTCACATTGTTCTGTTTTAGTCTGAGCTGGATCCACAGTACGTGCCTTAGTTGGTATGTTACTTTATACACACGCTCTTTATGTGGAAACGTGTCACTTTAGTCACTCAAGTCAAAGTTAAGCCTAACAATGCTCAAAGTTGCACCAAGTCTTTATACACAAAGCATTATGTTGGGGTAACTTTTTGAGGTGGCCTTTATACTGATCTGAACCAGCAAAGTTTAAAATACCCACAAACAACCCCGCAGCTGTAACTTCAGACACTTCAGAACCCAGTGGTTTCTGCAAAGTGCAGTCATGCACGGTACTTCTGCAAATACGCCAATTTCTATTTGTAATGCAAGTATTTTGGTTACTTTCAATACAGAGGTCACCCGTGCTTCTGCATCCCCAGCCTTCTTGATCTACCTCACTTTAGTGAGTTAATTCCTGTTTCAAATCTCAGTCATACTCATCGGCAGCTATATTGCAAACTTTTTGCATTGTACTTATTTGTAGCTGCCTAGCAAACATCTTCTTTTTCCTCATATTTTTCTACCCAATTTCCTTGTACACTGTGAGGCAGGTTTAGAAAAAGCACTTGGTAGCAGCTGAGAACCCTAACAGGAGGATTATGAAGGTTACGTTATCCTCTTGTTATGGAGAACAGTTACTTGAAACACGTCCCAGACTGAAATGAAAATAGCAGGTCATTCAAATTACAGCGTGTGCACCAGATAAAGAAAAGGGCAAGCTCTGCTAACCGCCTCAATCTTGGCTCCAGAGAAAGGAACACAAATCAATGAAATTTTGTAAACAGTAACGTGGTGCTTAACTGATGGAATTATCCAATTAATCCCATACAGCTATTTTTAGATTCTAACAAAAAGCAACAGCAAGTGGAGACACGTGATTTCAAAACACCTGCAGTAGAACGTACCTGGTTAATTAAAGCTATGGTGCACATTCAAACACATTCTGGCAATCTCTTAAGGCATTAAAATGTTTCCTAAATGACTTCTAAGGGATGCATGTGAAGCTTTCTTATGTAAAAAAAGGAATGTTGCTCAAAATTGAATCAATGGCATTGGTTATACTCTGACATCAGAAATTAATGGACTGTTTCAGAACTACAAGGTCAACAGCTAATAAGCAGATGATATCAACGAGCTGAAAAGGGTAATTAATATTCTACACTTCACTTCAAAATTTAATCCACTTACCACCTTTATCTTAACACACTGAAGCCCATTTTCAACATTTTATACTCACAAAAATAAGGAAATATTTTTGAAAGTTATGTTTACAACTAGGAATTTATTCTAATGAATTATAGCAAATTGATAATCTTACTCTGGATTACAATTGAGCTTCTGGATGTCTTCATGCAGGTTTGGGACAGGAGCCTGTAAGATGGCTGTAGGAAGAATATTTCTTTCTTGAAGAAGATTCACAGGTCTTAATCCTTCTTGCTGTAGGCTCAGGGAACCCATAGATGCAGTTAAGTGATTAGTGCCTAGGGGAGGCTAGAGTCAAATAAAATTTCCCAATTAGCATTGATTATTTGGATGAAACCCAGTTCATTTAACAAGCAAACATAACTACCTTTCATTTTTTGTGCACATTAATTGCAATTATATTAAAACGGTGTATTTGGAAATACTACTTGTTACACAAACTTGGACTTTAGCACGTAACATACTAGAGGTAAAAAATTACATATACTTGCTACAAAACCCTTGAAATACAGAGGTCCAGCTGGCAAAAACGTCAGTCGTTTTGCTTTGAAAGTTCAGGAAAAAAATACTTCAGCTAACATTAGTGACCCGAGGGAAGAAAAACATGCTCAAAAGAGCTGAAAATTTTAGAAGATAAATATTCTGAGCAGATTTGAGAATAAGACACTTGAAAGAGCTGGCACAATTTTTCCAGACTGGTGTCAAGTTAACAACAAAAGCATTAATTTCTGGATACATCTATCATCAAGAACAAGTGGCACAGAGAACAAGGAACTGCAGGAGCAGAACCCCACTGACGCACAACACAGATTGCTGCATTATTTTTTTTAAATTCAAGTGCATTGGGTTAGTAATGAGAAAAAAGACAAAACCTTTACCTGGTGGAAATGTTTGGATCCATCTGGATATTGCAAGGCAGATGCTTGCATTCCTGGTGCTCCAGGTGGTGAAGTATTTTGGTAGCCTGGTGGCAAGGCAGGGTAAGAATAGCCAACATTTCTGTTCATCTTAAGATTTGGGGCTGCAGGAGAAGGATGTGGGGTTGCTAGAAGTGGAGAAGACAAATATTTAAGATGAATTGAAGAAGTGCAGCTTGGTCAAGGCACTATCACATCAGGAGGGCTTTTTGTTGTTTAAGTGTGAACAATAGACAAGTGTGGTCAATTCACAAAATATTAACTGCTCTACAACACTACCATGCATATACAGTCTGTCAATACTTTATATATATTTAGTTTCAAGATAGACGTTGAACAAAGTATGTACATAAATGCCTAAACTTCTATATTTCCTAAACTCTTAAAAATGTTACTTAACGGTAAGCATTTTTAATTCCAAAACCTTACCCATGAGGCCACCTCCTTCTATTGCATCATAGCTATTTTGGACCACGGACCCATCGTTAGCAGCAGATGTAGCATCACCTGTTACAAAAGGTCACAGTAAAAAATTTAACTAGTTACTAAGAAGTTGTAATGAGGTAAATGAAAAGCAATTCTCTTTGCAGGATGAATATGGAGATTAGCATAGTTTGGATTTACACTATCTCAAGACAAAACTTAATTATAAATATATATCTTAGCTATTTCTCATGAGAGAAATCTGCTTCCTCTGCTGAAATGACCTCTAAGGACATTCATGAAAACCCACAAACATTTTGAAGGAAAACAATTGAAGTCTACATTTCTGGTTGAACGATCTGTTCAGACTACTTCAGATTAGGTATTCTCCATAAATTCCAAGCTAATAGGCAGTAAAACCTGTCAGGGGACTCATCACTCTCAGAGGAAGGGTCTGCGTGCCAGCTGCAGTTTTCAAAGCATCTTGGAATGTAGGTACAGAGCTCCCTGAAATACTTTTTCCACAAAAATCACATGGAAACATCAAACTCCCTTCGCTTACACACTTTGTCCAGTCCTGTTTACCGAACACCAACAGTTCTGATATGGTCACATACCAGTCAAGATACAAATTCCACTTGAGATAAGAAAAACCTTGAAATTGAGAGTCCTCCCAAAGGACAACTTATTCTAAGCTTGCTATGTCTAAACATATAAAACCAAATACCAATTGTTAAAGGGAAGGAGTCAATTTACATTATGTTATCATTAAAATCTTCAAAGGTTACCCAGTGGAAGGAACCTACTACATTATCCACAAGTAAGAAACAGTCAAACTTGCTTCAGACTAAACCCTTCTCTCTCCAGAGCCCTGAAAACGTCTTATTTCTTTACTATGAAAGGAGACTTTCTAAGCAAAAGCAGATTCTAATGCCTTTCGTAAGTTCAAAACTAAGCTAAATCTGAATGTACTATTCTTGCACTCAGTGCAGCTACCACATACAAGAAGCTGTCAATCTGAACACGCAAGGTACCAACAGTTTTGACAGAACAAAGTACCATATATATATGTAAAAATAAAACTGCCAACTAGCACATCAGCCCATCTAACGTGAGCTCTAAGTGCAATACAACTGCAGGTCTGTTTGATACAGAGCTCTGATGAGTTCTTAAACAATGGCGTATTTGTGCAGGCCCAACAGGAGTCAGAGAAAATCAGATTCGTCTTCAAGAGCTGACAGCCTTCACAGCCTCTAGTAAGCACCTTCAGAAAAGGAAGGAATGCAAAACACATTTCACTGATTTTACACAGAAAGGAAAAGGTACACTGATGTAAAACAGGCAACAACTTGCAGGGTTCACATTTAAGCCTTCCCTGCAGAATAAAATGATTCAGGAATTAACACACACAATATATTCTCCAGAGCAGTCAGGTGTGCAGAGAAATCCAAACTTCCATATCTTAGAATACCAAAAAGAAAAAAATAAAGATGGCCACGGTGTGAGACACTGATACGTCAAACAGCACTTAAATATATGTCGAAGTGTTCGTTATTTTTACTTTATTAACATCTACCAACAGGAAATATTTTGTTCTTTCCTTGCCTGCTCCTTTCAGATAAAGCATTAACGTGCTGTAGCAGCATAAGCTTTATTTCTCTAACAGAAGCAGAGTACTTGACTGGGCTGCACATAACAGCAAGTTGTAAAGTCCAAATTCAACAAAAAGAGCAACTCACGTCTTACCTTCTTGATTTGCAGCTGAGTTTAGCAGAGACTGTGCGTTAGGTGGTCCCGCTGTCAGCGTCGATGGCCTAATTAAAGGCGGACCACCAACCGGTGGGGGTCCTAAAGGTGGCCTTGAGGGAGGGTGGAGAGGAGTTAAAGGCTGAGTCACTGGTGGAGGTGCAGGTCCTGTAAAGAGATTAATTTTTGAACTCCACTGAAAAAGTCACAGAAGGCTTTTCTTAAGAAACCGTATTGATCAAACACATTCCTCTTATTCAAGTGATACACTTCAGACAAATCCTAACACACGTAGAAGGTTTAACAAATTCATGTTGTTTCTGTCACACTGGGTCCCTGTAGCTGTTATTTAGGATGTTATTTATTTATTATGTTATGCTATTTACCCCTTTCAGTTATTTATTACAATTCTTGAAAGAATTTTAAGAGGCACAGAAAGCATCCTCGTTTCACTAATGAATTCTGGACTTCATAAAGTTATAGTACAGCCCCACAGAGTATAATGAACTAGAAGAGTCTGAAACAGATCCCTCCAGACAGGATGCTCGTCTTCAACAAGCTGATGAAAGATGGTAATGTACAAATTGGGTGTGAGAGGCGGTCGGAGGCTGGGCATGCAGCTGGCAGACCTTTGTGCTAAGAATGAGCACCATCAGCAAAATGAGCTAAATGCATTTAAAAAGTGATCGCTGTTTTACAAAAACTTTACCAGGAGATTGCTCAGGAGGATTCACCACTGAATGTGTGTAAGAATTCTATTCCATATGCCACTTTCACTGAATGTGTGTAAGAATTCTATTAACGTGTACAAGAATTCTATTCCATATGCCACTTGCCGAAGTTTCTCATTTACCATTGTCATCATGAACTCCAGAGTACTAATTGCTTATTCCAATCAACTGTAATAAAATCACCGCAGCAGAAAACAAAGAACTAGAATCAAGAGAAATGTCTAACGAGGCTAAAAGCATTTCATAAGAAAAAAAAGATTTGCTTTAACGTTTTTCAACTGTGAAGTGCAGAAGTCCTCACTTGACTGAAGCGCACAAATGCTTCAAACACCCCAAGGAATGGCAAAGGCCACGGAAACATTACCTGCATACAGCTCCCCAAAACAACGAGCTGCTACTCAGGAACTACCTGCATCAACCACCCGAGCAAAATGAAATCTTACACACAGAATTTCCATTTCTAATCCAAAGAAGTTACCCCAAATTTTGTGATGCGCGTTTTCTCAGATCATCTGTTTTGACAATCTGGTACCCAGGAGCAAAAGGCTGCTGCAGAGTGAATTCTACAGACTTTTTTCTTAAAAATGATACCGAAAAGTTGGCGCTGGCAACCAGTTAAAAAAAAAAAATCATGGTTACCTGGCTTCATATAGCTGTTCTGAAGCAAGGGCCCTCCTGGAGAAGCAGCATACTGATAGCTTCCCGGAGGATTTGTATTTCCTGATAACGAGGGCGATGGCTGAGCTGACCCCGTCCCGTGAGCCAAGTGGCTTGTCGGCGTCCCAGCCGGGTGACTCGCAGTGCTCTGGCTGTACTGCCAGTTTGAAAGCATCGGGGGGGCAGCTCCGGGAGGAAAGCTACCAGCAGATGATATAGCAGCCGAGTTTTGCAACGCAGGCGGCGGCACTTGAGGTACGGGACCTGGTTGCTGCACTGGTGACCCAGAGAGAGGTGCCACTGGTGGTCTGTTGAGAGTCTGCCCAGGCCCTTGGTAACTGTTGAACTGGGAAACGTTCTGGGAGCCGCTGTAGTTGTACTGTCCAGGAGGCTGATGCGGAGGAACTTTCTGATGGGAGTACGATCCTGGAGCTGCAGGGTTGTATCCCTGGGCATCTGAAGAATGCATCATCTGATTTTGAACAGGACCTAGGAGGAAAAAGCTTTAAGAAGTCAGTGCCGTGTACCGCTGCTGAAAATAAACATGTTCCCAGGACTCCCCTTCCTTAGGATGTTATTAAGCTCCTTGTTACAGGAATCTTTTTTTGTTTTTAAAACACCATCAGGTACAAGTGATGGAAGTAGTACTTCAAGGGAAGCGAACCTGACAGTGTTTTGCTATCAACACTTAGATCTTCCAGCGTTTTGTTTTGTTTTTACAGTAGCCTCCCAAGCACGCGGCTCACGAAGCAATCCAGTGCCTGGGCAAACTCCACCCTCCCGGATCGAAACGCGCACCCGACGCTATTTCCATCTCCAGCAACACCCAGAGGCCGGCCGAGCCAGGAGGGCACCGCCACGCGGCTGGCAGGAGCCGCCCTCACCTAACAGCTCGGCTCCACTTGAGGCTTGACACCAACTTCAACTTTAGCTCACGGCAAAGAGACGAGCGGCCAATTTCAGCATAAGTCACCCTGCTATTTCTCAAGTGACAGAGTTAATCCGCAAAGGTTCTGCAGCTAAATTTAGCGGGAGAACTATTCCTGCACATACGGCTCGCATCAACAGCCAGCTGGCCGAGAACACGGAACGAAGAGCGATTTATCACGGAATAATTCACCAATCGAGAAAATAAACTTGATGGCTAACGGTGCTTGTGTGTTTGTTGGGTGGTAGAGCTGAGCTCAGCATTAATCACTTGAAAAAAACAAACAAATAAGGTTAATAAAACAGTAAACGGCACTGGTAGGGCCTCATCAGATTTCTGTTGTACACAGGAACATGAACTACACTGGAGGGTTTTCAGTGCACTGAGAGCTCCCCCAGGAAGGCCACTGCTGCCACAGAAGGCACAGTCAGCCTAAGGGGAGAGAAGTCTTCAGTTGGAATCCTTCCGAGCAGAAAGCGCTAGGCAATTCATGCCACAGCCAGACACAACTCGTATAAAACATTAAAACGCTCTCTAATGTTGTATCGTTTATTTTATCAGCCAGTCACATCGATGTGGCTTTATTTTTTTCCCCCAACACGCAGTTTGGAATGTCTCCAACGTTCACGTACACGGTTATATGCCTGAAATCAAAAGAGATCCTCCTTATGGTTTAGTCTTTTATTCGCAACCCTGTACTGCTTTCCAGAATTAGTTAAGTTTCTGGAAAATAAAACGTTGAACCCAGAAAAACAAAAGCATTTAATTTTCCAGACCAGAACCCCCTGCAAGATTCAACACTTACATTTTCAAAAGCACGCCACGGAGACGAGCACGAGGAAATCCACGTCGCACACAAGTGCTGCAAATAGCTGCCACCAGAACGAAATCCCACAATTTCATTTAGCAATAAAACGAAGGCAGCTGCTTCCCGAGCTACTGAAACGTTCTGGTTAAACTTTTGAAGGGGAGAAGTTCACATTTCCGAGTTAAAATAACTCGGAACTCGTATACGAGTTGGAACTAAAATAACTTGTGGCACATACACAACAAAATCAGCTAAACAAGGAGCACTGAAGTACCTCGTTAGGGCAAATATTGTGACTGCCACTCAGCTCAGTGTTCCCTAGAAAGCCTCAGGCTGCAGCTGACAGACAGCTGTCACGCACTGAACACTGTGAGCATCTCCACGCCGACTGCTCGGCCAAGGCAGCAGTGCTACAGTGCTACTGAGCTCGCCCTGCCTCTGTTATTTGTGCCTGAGAAGGATACAGCGTAAGATTCTGCACCCATTAATCATAATATGCTGTCTGCCTTTCAGATGTAAAACCCGGTTATGGCCCACTATTCCTACAAAGCTGCTCATAAATCTTCGTAATTAATAATCCTCCAAAACCAGAGGTGTCGAAACCAAAAGCTTGCAAACTTGCGAATTCCTCCGGTTATGACTCACCTCCGAGCATCACCCCGCAGCGCATCAGGTGGGCTTCCAACGAGCGATTTACTTGACTTGTAAATTCAATTTGCCAGCTCTACAAGTGACTAAGGTTTCTTATGTAAGAACTGTATCACACGTATACTGCTATAACGTTACACTAAGTGGTACAAAAGGTATAGAACAAACACAGATTCATTGTATAACTTGGTTATTCACCTTAGGGCACGACTCTGTAGCCCAGGCAGGAATCGTTTTTATGATGCTTCGTGCGGTGATGAGTTAGATTTTTAAAGCAATCTTCCAAATTTCAACTTGTTTTTATTTTTTAAAGTCAGAGGCCCAAGGAAAAGCCTCGATGGCCTTCGCACAATTCACGCTTTCAAGGCAGGCCTGCACAAAGCAGCCAACAAAACCAAAGCAACAGCACCGAGGGGCGTTAACCCTTCTCAAAGGCCTTCCCAGTTGCACAAAGACTTCTCAGAACTTGCTCTTTGCTCCTGTCAGGTGCCCATCTTGACCTGACCCCTTTAAGGAGGCCCAGCAGATGGCTCGCAGGCTCTCCAGCTTCCCTGCACGCTGCTGCTCCTTTCCTGCACCGCTCTGCGAAGCTGGGGGCTGAGCAGGAGTTCGGCACGGACTGAAGAGCAAGGTCACCTACCTCGGGACACCACGGACAGGAGCTAGCAACAACAGCGAGGCCATCTATTCAGCAGCACGAGACACCTCTGTGCATACAAGGTCATTTAAAATTTCTAAGAGATCGGGAACGGCACTGGAATACACGTGCTGGCGGCTCAGTGGTTTTAGGGTTTGAGCCCGCTGCTTCCCACGCAGGGAGAGCTGGCCACATCCTAACGCCCCCAAAGCAGCTCGTGGCCTCGTTTCACCACGCCATCACACGAGGGGAGCGTGTTCTCTCCCCGTGCGTTTCTCCTCCTTGTTTACACTCCACATCTGCCGGCCGAAGAGCAAATCAGCGCTCCGCGGCTAGGTGAACAGCGAGTACCGCTCCTATTAAACCCGAGCCAAGAGGAAGGTTGTTACCAGGCAACCCGCTGCTCGCTGCCCAACCATTTCCAGGTCAGCAGCGTGCGGTGCTGCTGCCAGAGCCGCTGCTGCCTCGGCCGGGCACACACACAGGGGGTCGGGGAGGTGGTTACCTGTGGAGCAGGGGAGCAACGTGTCGGGAGGAAGGCTGGCGGCTGGATTATGATTTATCGTCCTGCTGACAGCTCTCTTTCCTCACAGGCCATTAGAAACACCGTAACAGCACTTTAAGTATGCTCTAGATTGCTTTTAGGCAACGTTATTTTTCCTGTAAGAGCCGAGGATCGCAGCACCTTCCTGACAGCGCTAAGGACAGCCCACACTCGAACAACCCCATTTATTCAACGGGCCAGCAACCCATGCCCTCTCTCGAGCACACCGTGACTGCTGGCTCGTTTTATTACCCTTTATTTGCGTAACTCTAGGTTTCAGGTCTGGTTTTCAGACACCTGACGTCTCTCCTCCTCCGGCCACCTCCCAGAACTTCCACTGGGCGCTTGAGCCAACTCCAGCCAAACCAGCCGAAATAAAGCGATGCCAGCGTGTAACTCATCCCGCTCGAGCACTCCATGAGCTGAGCTTCCTCTGGGACGTTCCCTGCTTCGACCACAAGCTCGAAAGAACTCTTTTCAGCCTGCGTTTATTTTTCAGCCTGCATTTCTCCGCTTCCCACACCACCGACCCTACAAGCAACCATACAGCTGCCTAACGCCGTGCTGCGAATGATTTTTGAGAAGTTATAAACACGCTGCCGGAGAAGGAGGGGGAAGACGAGCCAACCTGTTTAATTACTCATACATATAGCAGAAAAACCGAAGGATCTCGTTATAACTGCCCTGTTCGCGGGGCGCCACAAGTAGCGAAAAGGAGAAGCACGGAATTAGGGAACGGAGAATTAAGGAATAGGGGCGCTGCGGGAAGGCGAGGGGTCAGGAAAGGCTTCCAGCCACGGCCAGGGCTCACCCCGAGCCTTGCTTCCCGGTTCTAAAGGTCCCACCGGGAGCTGCCCGGTCTGGGCCCCGGTACCTCATTTCCATAGGAGGGCTCCCAGGAAGCAGAGCCAACCCCCGGGCCCTCACACGACGCGTTACCAAGGCCTCTCCCCCACACCCCCGTCACGGATTTGGGTCCAAAACCCCCCAAATACTCCAACCGCGAGAGGCCCGCACCGCCTACCCCGGCACCCCCGGACACCGGGACGTCCCCCCCCGGTCCTTATAGCTCACCGTTGCTGTAGGGCTGCCGCCCGGCTCCGCCCTGAGCTCGGCAGGCAGCGGCGGGCCCCGCGGGCTGGGCCATGGCTGCGTGCGGCTCCCGGGCCCGGCTCGGCTCCGCTCGGCTCCGTTCGGCTCCGAGGCGCTCAGGGGCGGGGCCGCGCCGCACCGGAACTACCGGGGCCGCGCTGCGCACGCGCGCTGCGTACACGTGGCACTTCCGGGCAGCGCCGCGCTGCGGCAGGGGGAGGGCGGTAGGGACGGGGGGGGGGGGGGCCCCCATGGGTGGGCTCCTGCTGGGTTTCCTTCCTCAGCGCCCTGGGTAGCGCAGGGCCTCTGCCCGCCGGGGTCGGAGCTGCAAGTGAAGGGGTTGTGGGATGGAGGCCTCGAGTGGAGTGTCGTGGTTAGCCCCAAATGGAGTGGGATGCCGTGGTTAGCTCCAAATACTGTGAAATGCCTCACGCGTGTTGGCCTCACACGTGGCAAAATGGCGTAGTTGGCCTCAAACGCAGTCAGATGCTGCTGTGCTCCTTAGTACATGGCCCAGCTGAACTCGGGGCGCTTAGGATGACAGCCCAACACGGAGCCTGCCCGTGCAGAGGATACCGTTTATGTCACTCCCAACACGTTGCCCTGGTGAGCTGTTTCGGGATGCCGGCCCTCACACACAGCGGCATCCCCAGGGCAGAGGTGAAAGCTCTGGGCTGTGGCTGGCACTGTGCTGTCCTGCACCTACAGAATCACAAAATCATCTAGGTTAGAAGAGACCTCCAAGATCACCCAGTCCAACCTCTGACCTAACACTAATAAGTCTTCTGCTAAACCGTATTGCTAAGCTGTACATCCAAGTGTCTTTTAAAGACCTCCAGGGATGGCGACTGAACCACAATTAGTTCCTCTGCACCTAAAACCAAACAGAATCATAGAAACGAGGCCCACGGCCCTACAATGTCCTCCACCACCATGCCAAGCAGGTGCTCTGCTGGTGGCCTGGGGTCTTGTGGCCGTGGCAGGGCCGCTGTGGTGGGCGAAGTCCTGTCCCTGTCCCTTGGGCAGCAGCGGGGCTCCATGCCCAGGCAGTGCTGGTGCCACGCAGCAGCCGGGAGGGACACGTAGGGCACACGGTTGCCTCCACAATCGGTTCCATTGCAAGCCCAGCCGGCTGCTGCGTGCCCAGCACCCCGCACACACACTTCGGGGTGCTCTCAGTCCGGTTTTCCCCTAAAAAACCTCAACAAACACCGAAACTGCCCGCTGGTGCTGCGTCGCAGGGAAGTGGGGGGGGGAGACCGGGGAGGTCCCGGGGCTCGCTGCGGGGCCGGGCCGGGCGGAGCTCCGAGCCGTGCCGATCCGAGCCGTGCCGATCCCAGCCGTGCCGAGCTGCACCGGGCCCGGAAGGCGCCAGGCGGGGGCGGAGCGGGGCGCAGCCGCGGGGTCCGTGTCGGTGCCGGCGGAGCGCCCGGAGCTGAGCTCGGCGGTGAGCGGGGGCTGCGGGGGCAGCACCGGGGCGAGGGAGCGGCGATCGGTGCCCGGTGCCCACCGCGGCCGGGCCGGGCCTGGTTTCCCGGCCGTTGGGACGGGGAACGGGGCCGGGGATGGCTGCGGCCTGCTCGGCGCCGCGGCCTCCCGAGGCTACCGGCGGATCGGGGGCGGCAGGGCCGGGCCGGAGGCCTCGGGCGATGCCCGGCAGCCGCGGAGGGGCCGCGCCCGGGGGTCGGGGGCTGGGGGCTTGACACCGCCGGTGCTGCTGGAGGACGAGGCCCTCCGAGGTGGAACGGGTCGGTGCCCCGGGCCCCATCGCTCGTCCGGTTGTTTGTGTCGGTAACGAGCCCCGTTGTTGGCTGCGGTGCGGGCGGGCAGCAGCTGCCAAGGCGAAATGCGACGTGGACGGAGCTTTGTCAGGCAGCCAGAGCTGGGCCGGCAGGTTTGGGATACGGTTGTGGCTGGATCTGCGTCTGAATTTTAGTGTGCCGTGGTCACGCTTCCCGAAGGGAAATTAAAAAACAAGCTCTTGTTTGTAAATAGAATTCGGATTAGCGTGCACGCCATCTGAAAGGGCCCATTGCCTCCAAAGGCTGGGAAGCAGAATTCCTCTAATATTCACCATCCTTCCTCCCCTCACCTGCCTGACTGCACACATTTATTTTTATTTCATCTTATTTTCGCTCATT
Organism: Nettapus auritus; assembly: GCA_011076525.1. NCBI lineage: Eukaryota > Metazoa > Chordata > Aves > Anseriformes > Anatidae > Nettapus > Nettapus auritus. Next base: position 16,454,839 of record CM021777.1, read on the forward strand.
CTTTAACGAGAAGCACTACAGCCTCCTGATCTCTGGTTCGTAGAGATACCAGCCCCTGTGCCTGTTGTCAATTGCATTCATCTTTTATGATTACTTGGCAGTTTCTTCTTAGTCCTGGCTCATGTTTCACTTTGGTGGTGGTGATTTGGAAAAGTGGGTTGTTGTATAGTGTTCTGGTCATCGTATGCCTTACAACTTTCTTATGTAGTTCTTTGGCATGTCGTGATGATCTGTCAAAATTTGTTCCGAGCATTGCGTCTTCAAAAATAATAACCTCCAAGATGAAGAATAATTATATATTAACGCTCCAATATGTTGGGTTTTGTTTGTCTGTTTTAAATAAGTACAGAAATTGCTGCAATAGGCCCTGTCTTGAGGCTATGATCTGAGAACAACTTGTGAGCCAGACTGCGACTGAAACACTTCATCAGTTGCTGTAGGACCTAATGTGCATGCTGCAGTGCCGTCTTTTCGGATAAACTGTTTGCCTTGCTGTTCAGATGTACTTGAGATCAATGCTAAATTCAAATAGAGTATCTCAGAATAAAAGATGTGAAATACACCCTTAACAGTGCACTTTGAGCACTTGTTTGCAAGTTGATTTTAGCAGAGCCTGCTCTCAGACTTGCTGTAGCTCAGGAAGCGTGGCTGGCTGCGGTTACGCTAGATGGAGGTTTCTTTTCTAGATCTTGGTGACAGCACCCACCCAGGCACAGTGCAGTGACTTCTAGTTATTGCAAGAGGTGTTGTACTTGGGTGTCGTTGGTTTCTACTTCCTAATTTTTCCATCAAGGGATTTAAAGGTGTCTTTACAAGCCTGGTATCCTCTCTTATCTAAATGCTTGTGGTCTTTAGAAGTAAGAATTATTAGAACTGATTCTGGAATGGAGTAATGGACTTCTAGCCAGAAAAGTGCAGATCCAGAGTAGGAAAAGAACCCTTGCTTTTCAGAACAATAAAAAAGAGACTGTCTCGAGGTGTGACCAAAACTGCTGGGTGGGAATTCTGCTCCCTGTGGTCAGCAGGTGGCCGCTAGAATGCAAACCAGTTTTATTGGTCTGCAGGCTGGCTGGCAGGGCTCCCCAGGAGCCACAAGGCACGCTTTGCTTATGAAATAACGCTAGCCAGGGTCTGTAAACAGGGTTGGTAGACAGATTTTGAAGTGATAGCCATCGGCTGTTGATGCTGGGAAGTTACTTTCCTATTTCTGAGAAGACACGAGAAGGTAAGTTGGCGATGCCTGTAAAAATAGTCAGTATCAGCAGGTTGCCACGTGTCTGTCACAATTTCTCGTTAAAAGTCTGTGTCAGCTCGCAGCCGGCTATTTGTGAGGGAACCCTTGAGATAACCTTAAAATAGTTAGTGGTTTTGTCTCCGTCGTGCCTTGGGAGCAGCGATTGCCAGAGTTTTCAGTGTTCTGCTTTCGTGGTGGCTGTAGCAGGTCAGCTTGTGTCCGTCTGCTGAGCAGCCCCGTGGCTGCCTGGCCCCGCACGGCGCCGAGACTTGGAGCTGTCAGCAGTGGAGCCACTCTGGGTATTGGTGTCCTGCTGGGTGGCTTGGCGGCACTTTGGTTGGGCACTGCCGTGAATCGGGCAGTTATTTTTACCATGTGATAAGAGCAGATTTAATATCTCTGTGCAAATATTGCTAGTGTGCCTTTACAATTCGCCGTTAATTTTTTTCCCATTTTCAAAGTAATGTTTTCCTATACGTGCTGCCAGCTGATACCGAAGTTGGCTGTGGTGTATTTGGATTGCCTTCCCTAAGCCACTTCTTCTGTGTGTAGAGGAATTTACGCTGTATTGCTGCCACTACAGCGGTGCTCGCAGAGTAACTCCCTTCTCAGTGTAATATTTTGAATCTTGTCCCTTTAAGTGTTTTCAGCCACACATGAAGACTTTTTTCTTCCGTGAGGTTCACAGAAGGAACTGGTTAACCCAACTAAACCCTGTGAAGTTATTCTCGCCACGGTAACACGAGCACTTCTCTTACATCACGCTGTTTGCACTGATTTGCAGGTTATTTCAGCAGATCATTTCTCTAAGCCCCACAGAGGCTTTTCTCGATCAGTGTTTTGTTCAAGCAATAAATAAATCTGCTGACGTGTACGTCCTGCCATGTTTGCTTATTCTTGACCTTTGCTTTTTAGACATGCAAGTGACAGTTTCAGTCATGACATTGTGTAACTGGGTGTTCCTGCATCAACAAGCTTATTTGTTTTTTGTTTTTGTTTTTTTTTTAGTCTTAAAAGTTGCAACTGTGACAGCTCAAAGTAACATAGGACATAGGCAAGGGTTTCAGGGTTAGTCCTGAAGAAAACAAGGGTTCCTAACGCTTTGCTGTTGTCAATCTGGGAAGGCAAATAAGGGCTGAACAGATTTTGCTCCAGTGCAAGCAAACATAATTAAATAATAACAATCTCTCCTCCTCTTTCCATATTATTGCTGTGACATAGCTGTTGCTATGCAATGGAAAACCTCTGTTCATTGCCTGAGTGGATTTTGGTCTGGAGTATTATTACGTGGATTTTGGTCTGGTGCTGACCTGTGTTTCCACTGCTCTGGGCTCTGCTCCAGGTCCGGAGCAGTCCTAAAGTTACGCTGGGACGCCCCAGGACATGGCTGCAGCATAGAAACAAATGCTGTGGGAGAGCCTGCCCTGGCACAGGACGCCTCTGCAAGCTGCCCGTAGCAGCCCAGACATCGTCTCAAAGACTTGGACTCCAACTTCCCCAGGCGTTAGCAGGAATTTATTGATCTAGCAGGAATTAGCTGGCTGGACGCTTCTGAGGAAGTTGCCCTTTAGTCTTTCGAAAGATTTTTTTACGCTGAGTACTAATTCCTTATGTCAAGCTCGTGCTTTCAGTGTGACTAACCTTACATTAGATAATGAGGAAATTGAGATGAAAGTTAAGAAATTAATTGTTCGTGGCTGCACAGTTAACCTAGTGACAGCATCGTTCTTGCATCTCAACACATTGCTTCAGAAATGGTGGGTTTGGCAGTGTCAGGTTGATGGCTGAACCTGATGACCTTAAGGGTCTTTTCCAACCTAAATGGTTCTTTGAAATCCTGGTTGTTCCCTGCCTGGGCTGCCTGCGTGCTCCAAATGCTCAAGAAGTGAGAAAATGCCCTCGGCTGCTGCCGTTGGGGCTGCCTTCTGGAGGCCCCATGCCCCAGGGAAGGCTTCATCCCTTCTGGGACAGGAACAGCAGGCCTGGTTTTTCCGTGTGATCCCATCCTGGCCTCTTGCTCACCCCCAGGGACTGGCACGGTGCTGTTTTTACCACACCACAAGCAACGGGGGCTTGCGGAGTACTGGGGCTTCATCCTTCTGCCCAGGGGCATCTTTCAGGGGCTGGCAGCATCTGTCTGTCCTCACCTTCCCCTTCCGTTCCTGAACCTAACCTGCAAGAATTCAGTGAGAAACACGGTGTTCCTGAGTCATTACTGAAATTAGTTTTATGGTTAAACTTCAGATGGTGGAAGCCTGTAGGAGACAGTACAGGCGGGGATGCGGCCTTTACGCGGCGGTCCTGGTGCTGAGTGGTCATGGCCTGGTACAAGGCACACAGACAGGCGATGTGCAGACAGCAGCGACTTCTGTGTCATAAAACTTCCCCAGCTTCAACTCGAGTAAACACCTTACAATGCTTAATGTGCTGTTCTAACAGAATTTAAATTTTCTTTTTATTTCAGACTATAAGACCCAGATATGTCCTTCATATTTGATTGGATTTACAGTGGTTTCAGTAGTGTATTACAGTTTTTAGGTAAGTTTTATTGTTTTTATTATGCTATCTGTTAACCTCCGCTATCTTCAAACATAGCAACTGGTTAAGTAATATTTTGGTGTATATTTGGTAGCACTCAAAATAAAAAAATGTTCCACTTGTCGCTACTACTTCTCTATCAATACTCAGCCCAGAGCAGAGCAGGCGGAGGAGGCCTCATGGCGGCCTGCAGCTCCCTTACGAGGGGAGTGGAGGGGCAGGTGCTGAGCTCTGCTCTCTGGGGACAGCGACAGGACCCAAGGGAACGGCGTGGAGCTGGGACAGGGGAGGATCAGGCTGGACATCAGGAAAAGGTTCTTCATTGAGGTGGCCGGGCACTGGGGCAGGCTCCCCAGGGCAGTGGTCATGGCACTGAGCCTGCCGGAGATCAAGAAGCGTTTGGGCAATGCTCTCAGACACGTGATCTGATTTTTGGGTGGTCCTGTGCAGAGCCAGGAGTTGGACTCTATTATCCTTGTGGGTCCTTTCCAACTCAGGATACTATTATGTGAGTACTGAGTATTCTCTGAGTATTTCAAGAGTGTGCTCTTCTCTCAATCTTACATTAATCCTTTAACCTCTTGAAAAATTATATTTTCTTTCATGAACGTAATAGATTTGATTTTTTTTTTAATTGCACCACATTTAATCTGGTGTCATTTGAGAATTCAAATATGAGCAACCATCTACAAAAAATTAATGCCACATATTGAAGCCCCTGCTCATGTCCAGCAGTGCTTTATTGTGTGACTAATATCACTGAAATCAGTGTGAAACTCCGCTGACCTCTGATGGAGAACCTTAGGAAAGTATTCCTTGGTCAAAAGCATCTGCAATCCATGTTGATCCAAGGTGAAATATTAGCTTGTGAAAAACAGGAGAAAAAAAAAAGGGGGAAAGGGAATGTTAGGATACTAAAAAGAGGAAGAGAAGTTGCAGATAACATAGCTAAAAAAGACATTTGACAGGTTCCGGGGATTCTACTGCAGTAAATAAAAAGCATTTGAGATTAATGGATCATGGCATCTGCCTTTTATCAGTTGGAAGTTTAAACTTTTTCACTGAATGTTAGACCCTTGGCCTACTCTTGAAATATTAGCCAGTGAAATTTTAACCAAGTTGACTAATCTCCCTTATCTCCTTTTACTTAGTCAGGCAGTGATTACTGCACGTTAGCTCACTTTCCTATATCTGCACATACAAAGTCTAATTCTGGTGAAAGATACTGAAGCTTGCAGTAGGAAGGAGGATTGCTGTCCATGTGTCCCTTTAATTCTACAAAAATAAATAAATAAATAAAACCACTTGAGTACGTTTTATTCATTCGAAGAAGGCTGATGATAGCATTTGGGATGCTCTCTACAGTTCCTTTGCTATCATGACAGGAGGCAAGGTAGATCACTTTATGAAACATCTCTTCATACGCATACATACAGAATGCACAAAGAATCCTTTTATTCATATTCTGGTTTTAATGTAGCTAATAGATTTATTACTGCTTGTTCATCTTGCATTTTTATGAAAGACACTCAGAATGTGTAAAAAGTTTCAGAGAAAGTGGGAGCATTTGTTTAGGGAGCAAATGTTCACCAGATGTCCAGTCTGTGAGTAGCAACAGCACTATTGTGTTAATATAGTTTAGTAGTGTTTAATTTAACTTGTAAGGTAAGTGTGAACTGGAGTTTCTCCTGTGACCTAAGTTTTAATGTATGAAAATGTTTGTTCACTTCTTTCTTTGTAAACATCAATACTTTTTCTTCTACCCTGTAGCGTAATAGGTGGTGTAATTTGGGCATATGAGAAGGTGAGTTCGGGAAGTAAGAGTTGTATTTGAAAAAAGAACTGTGCAAACACTCTACAGTACTTACAAAAAGGTTATTAATGTAATAAGTTGAGGAATATGAAAGAGTATTCTTTCCTGCAGGTAATAAAACATGCCCTGGAATGCGATTCCAGAGATTAGCTTAAAGGTAGGGGGAAAGGTGAGCAAACAGCGGCAGTGTAAAGGTCAGGCAGATAGAGGCACATGTGACTGTGCAGCACTGCAACATCCAGGGGGTGGCCAAGGAACCCCCTGTGTAATGTTAATTAAAATCTCACAAATAAAAGAGCTATGAGGATAAGAGTTGATAAGAGGTCACCACCAGTTTAACCCTCAGCAGGCATGGACAGGGATCTCTTTCTCATCAGAAGCCTTCCTTGTTAGACTAAGTCCTGTATGTGTACCAAAAACTAGTATCACAGATAATCCAAAAACTGGACAGCACCTGTGGCTCATCAGCAGTTCAGATCTGTCTGCCAAACGGGCAAGGCTGTGTGCTCACGGGGGGATGCAGTGGAGCAGAGACCCCAGGGTGACCTGTGCCTCAGGCTAGAAGGGAAACAAATAAGGGCTCCAGAAATGACCTGGCTGGGTCATTCTGCTCATCATGTACAGACCAGGGGACTGCTGTTAATGTGACCTTGGAATGGCTACGAACCTCTTGTTCCTGTGGCACTTGGCACAGCGCATCTTGGCAGTCAGCAGGCTTCTGGTACCTAGTTTGCAGATCAGAAGGGTTAGTTGTTCTTCGGGTAGAATGCCTGGTTAAGTGAAGTGACTGCAACAATGGGCCAGTTGAATTTTAATGGTAAAATATACCTCAAGAAGTATTTCTGTATCATCAAGGTAGTTGTAAAATAAACCTTTCTTCAGTATATTACAAAGTACTACGATACTGTGATGTTATTTAGTAAAAGATCCCGGTGACTTAAAACTCCCACATTACAGTACTTGGCTGCATTTTGCAATTCTTTTTCAACAGGGGGAAAAAAAAAAATCTGTTAGGAATGTAGTTCATTTTTGTTTCCAAAGAACTGTTCATTTCAGCATATATATTTTTTCCCTCCCTTCTTCAGCACTCTTGAGGGTGGTGGGGTCAATAGCGGTTCCTAAGGAAACGTGTGTGTATAGCATCCAGGACACTGTTCTTTGAAAACAAATAAGGCAAAGCATAAAAGGGGCAAACCTAGGAGATCCTTACTTCAATAGTTTTTCAGTAGAGAATGTGTTTTTTTAAATAAATGTATCTTAAGAGTATTTTATTTTGAATGTTGATCAGTTTGAAGCAGTGAAAAATAATTCTGGCATAGGATGTGGTCTTGGCAGGTCTGAGAGAATTGTCCTTTGACAATCTCAAACTTCAGGAAATATGGTGCTAATATTTTACACGTCTTCTCCTTCACAACAGTTGATGTATTTATTGGGGTTACGAATAGAGAAGTAAAGGGGAAAAGGCATTTTTATAAAGACGACAGTAAAAGTAACATTTCTTATTCCTGTTATTACAGCATTATCACCAGACAGCAAATGTGTCAAAATGGCACTGATGATGCCGTTCGGGTCATAACCACACAATTTAGCTGGGGATCTGGATGAATGTTACTTCTGTCAAAATAATATGTGAGCCAACATAAAACGATTCATATATATGCTAATTATGGCTGTTGACATTGAAGCTAGTTTCTCTATAAAGTACCGACTGAGGTCTGAAGTTTCTTTTTGTTTCAAATGTTTTTTTGGGTCATAACTGGAAGGAGATGAACAAAACGTGCTCTGTTCCATGTCTGGGGTTGGTAATGTTTTATAATCTGTTGTTAGCACTGTACCTCTGTACCTCCCAGGCAATCCCGCTGTCTGTGAGCAAAATCGTCACTTTGCTAGGGCAGAGCGGGCTACCCTGGCAAGGTTTAATCCTGTTTTGACTTTGCTCAGATAACAGAAATGCATTTATATTAGTGACACGTTTACTTCAGTCATGCGCCTGCCCCCCAAAATGCCACTCAGCCTCACATAAGCTGCATGGAGCAAGCGTAGCTGTGATAAGCACCTGAGCGAGTGTGAATGTGGCTTGTACAAGTAGGAGAGCACTGATAAAGGTCATTGATAAAGCACGCTGTGGAGCTTGGCAGGTCTGTATTTTGTACTGTGACCGTACAACTTCGCTCCTGGGAGCAAAATCATCACTGGCGTTAGAAATGATGGACTGCATATGTCTGCTTTAATTAGCGATCACACTCCCTTTCACTGCTGACTGTCAGAGCTGTGCCAGCAGAAACCTGTAGGATATCCATGTAGGAAGTGTATTGGTCTTGCTGATTAGCAGACCCCACAGGATCTGAAAGAGGCTTAGGCTTCAGAATACTCAAGTACTGTAATGCTGTCACTTTTAAATGTTCATTTTTTGTGTGTGTGATGTGGGTTCCTGTTGGATGATGTTGTTATGGTAATACCTTCGCTGATTTAACTGGTTATTCAGTAGATTATTCTTTGTTGCAGGACTGTACAAGAAATCAGGCAAACTAGTTTTTCTTGGATTGGACAATGCTGGAAAAACTACGCTGCTGCACATGCTCAAAGATGACAGACTGGGACAGCACGTCCCCACACTACACCCCAGTAAGTTAATGCTCCTACTTCCCTAGCCAGGAGATATTCAAAGTATTGCAAGAAAAGCAGTACCTGAATATACTATGTTTTAAGTAAATGGGGAGAAACAAAGGAACTTTGGGGATCACAATCTGTAGGTAATTTGAGTAATACTCAAAAAATTCTTTTAGGATAGTTCAGTGTGATTTATTTAAAATTAAGGGGCCAGTTAGAAGCAGAGTAGTGGAGCTGAGAGTCTAAATTACAGAAGCTGTGGGAAATTGGGGCTTGCATTTATGTACACTGTTTTGATTTTCGTTGCTCAAAGGTTTCTGTGTGATTGTTATTGTGCTAGCCTTGCAGGAGAAAAGGTTCAGTGCAGGTTAAAAATGTGGACTGGTGAAGTCTAAGAAGGAGGTAAGCAATTAAGCAGGGACACAAAGAGGAGAAACCTTCAACAGTATTGTACATGAAATTCCATCTTTGTGGCAAACCAGAGCCACCTGTTGTTTTTGTAATGTGTAGGGATAAGTAACGTGTGGGCCTTCTCTGCTGTTCTCTTAACATTGCAGGTATTCTGTATGTGTTTTAATGGTTAACCACATTTATTTTGTTACACAACCGTTACTGAGAGAAATTGTATCGTACTGATTAGTTTCTTGAATAAGAAAATACTGAAAACAACCAAGAGAAAGTAAAATCTTAGACTATTCTATATAGCAGAATATCATATAAGATGTATATAATGCTGTATAATCTTCACAAGCAGAGAACATAATTCTGTGTATTTTTAGCTTCAGAGGAGCTGACAATTGCTGGTATGACTTTCACTACCTTTGATCTGGGTGGACATGCTCAAGGTAAGAGAATACGTTGACTCATTTAACCGCAGTGAATTAAGTTAGAGTTGTTTACAGTCAGTTTGTCTCAGATCAGAAATACAACCATGCTGCAGAGATCAGCTTCCCACACTCTCTTTGATAGTGTTAAAAACATTCACTGCTCCGTTGCCTGTCTCCATCACATACTGCACTCCCAAATACAATTTGGCAAGAGCTGCACTAGAACAAAATTTCTTAACTGATAACGTGTGTTTTGAGGAGGATTAGGTAGCACTTGTTTCGCTACTTCAAATTGCTTATACTTCCATTTAACCTTTATGTTTCAAATTTGTGTTTCTTGATGTAATTCTTGGGGAAACACAAAAGAGCTAAGTACATGAGTGTGCGTGTGGGATAGAGGGGTGATAACAGTAGAGGGAATGATACTTTTGCTCCATTATCACAAGCTGTGTAAAACATGAAATTGCATCCTGAAGACTGGCAGTATAAGACTGAAAAAAAAATGTTGCTTCCTAATTACTGATGTGCATTGCTCTCCATTTTGGGGTAATTTCCATTGTTTTTCATTCACATCTTCCCTGCAGCTCGCAGAGTATGGAAGAACTACCTGCCAGCTATTAATGGCATTGTGTTCTTGGTGGACTGTGCAGATCATGAAAGACTGCTTGAATCAAAAGAAGAACTTGATGTAAGTTTAATTATGTTTTTGAAAGTCTGAACTTTAACTTCTAAAAAATAAGGTCAATATCCAACAGAGCTCTCTTGCCACCTGGTCACGAGTGCTAGTAATTTCACCTTCTGTGTCGTCAGTCCTATCTAGTTGTATTCTGGTTTTGTCACCCTCTTCTTTCTATTCATTACTGTATGCATTGAAGGTAGGTGAACATGTTGTTTTGCCAGTAAAGCAGTTGAATCAATATTGCTTCATTTTTGATATTTTCCGTTTTGTGAGTAATTTCATTTATTTTATCCCAAGTACAGTAAACAACTCCATCAATTAATTTTGATGCACCAGTGAATTTTGCTACCCTTGCTTCTTAAAAGGCCAAGCTTCACCAAATGGTTTAATGGCATTACATTGTTAACTTTTTATCTTAATGTGAAGCCCTACATCAAAATATATCCTGAAATCATCTCTTCCCATTTTCTCCTTCCCTTTGTAGTCACTAATGACAGATGAAACTATTGCTAATGTGCCTATCCTAATCCTTGGTAATAAGATTGACAGACCTGAAGCCATCAGTGAAGAGAGGTTACGAGAGATGTTTGGTCTGTATGGCCAGACAACAGGAAAGGTAATGTCTGTTTGTTTTTGTTAGGGATCTTGTGTTTGCTTTCTATTTCTGTGTTGGTTCCCGTCCACTTCAGCTACACAAAACAAACGTTTTTTAGTTTATTATGTACTTAGTATATTATAGACTTGAATGAATGCTGAAGTCTCTTTGTTCTGTGCGTGTATGTATTAGATAACACCTCTCCTACAACCTCTATAGACTGTAAACAGTTACTATATGTATATATATATGTATTTTTTTTTTGCATCTTGCCCTGTTTTTTACAACACTGCACATAGTCTATGATGTATGAATCCTGTTGTGAATCTCCAGTTGAGCAATAGCTTTGTCACACTGTGATGCTCTTCTTGGCAAGCAAGCAACTCGCACTCTGACTGCGGTCAGTCCTAATTTGTAGCAAAAGCTCCCTTTATCTTGTTGGAAAGCTATTAAAACAGAGCAGGGAACTGCTTCTGAAAACTGAATATAAGCTCTCTGTGCACGTGCTTGTTCTTGTACTCAGGTCCATAGACTTTATACTCTCCAAATGTGGCTGCACATGTAAAGATGCTCAGCGTAATTCCTCAGTGACTCTAGTCCTAGTAGGGTGTGCAAACGTTTTAGAGCAGTTTATTGTCTAAAATTCTAGTGCCCAACGTGAATTAAGTAATGGCATTCCATAGAAACAAATGTTGATGTAGAGAAGGCATCTTCTTGTAAAGATACCATAATTTGGAATACTTTTGTCTCTTTGCAGGGCAGTATACCATTGAAAGAATTGAACGCAAGGCCACTAGAAGTGTTCATGTGCAGCGTGCTAAAGAGACAAGGCTATGGAGAAGGATTCCGTTGGATGGCACAGTACATTGATTAACGCCAAAATCACATTAGTACATTCTGTCCCTTGTCTAAATATTAAGTCTGCTCCTCTCTGATCACTCAGTGTACGTAACTTGAATTCATTTGACTGTTTAGTTATATAAGCATACATTTTTACATAATTGTACCACCTATGCTAAATTGTAAGTGTGAGGATTGAAAAATTATTTCAAGCAAGTTTGTAAGTTTAAGTACCACAACTTTTTAGCTTTCTAATCCCATACAACATTCTTTTGCAACTTTTAATTTAACAAATCTCCAGCACCATTTTTGGACAGAGCAACTTTCCAGTACAGTATGTTTGAATGCACTTTTTAACAGCTAAAAACTACAGACGTGAAAAATATTTAATGCTTATCATGTTAAATTTTTTTATGTACTTTTTTGAAACTGGTTTTATAACTTTAGAGTATATAACCATCTTTCAACGAATAATAAATAATTAGCTGATGGATAATTGCATGATGCCTTACAGTTTTCAATAATATACTTTCTTATGCAACGTCATGCAATAAATTTAAATCCAGTTTTTGGCGACTTTAATGGAAAATGTTTCATTTTAATGTGTCTTAACTAGTGAGGCTGTCTGATGATCTGAATATGGGGGATATTTTCCTGAAACACAGAAGGCCACAAAGTAGTTTCATTGCATGTTAAGGAGTAAGGTGTTTCCTTCAGACTACCAAGTTGCATTTATTTTAGGATCTCGCATTACTAGAAGAAAATTCTAATCCGATGCCCTTATAACTACCACCTTTAAAAAATACAAAATCTGTGTCAATGCAAATCATGAACTAATGTCAAAAGTGGTCTTACTTTACTGGTACCTTGAATTAAACCCCTGAAATGACAAAAAATACAAATTTTACCGAAGAAATTAAAAAAGGTACGGCACTAAATTATTCTGTTCTCAATGTAATTACATTTGGATTCTGCCAGAAGATTTATCAGTGAAATTGCCAGGAAAAAAAAATAAATTGCCATTGCTGCTTGTGAAAATTTATCAGCCCACACCCAGCTGGACAATTCTGTTTTTGGTGTTTTGATTTGGATTAAGGTGGATTGTTTTCTACAGTTTTGCCCTGAAGCTTAGTCAATATAACAGTTGTTGGATGCCCAAGTGGCTTGTTTCTGGGGTAAAACTTCATTATCTTCAGTGCTTGTTTTCTAGACTTCTGTTTTTTCCCCATCTCCCAGTGCATTAGCTCCCTGAGGAGAGGACAGGTTATTTTATTAGAAGGAGTGGTGAAACATGTATCCATCAGCTTCTTGTTGACACTAGCTGACATTGCCATGGAACTGTTATTTGTGTTTCTGTGTGCAGCAGGATGTGTTCCTCTGTGATGTAGCTAATGAAGGTAGGGTTTCAGCCTGGGAATCCTTGTTTCACTGTAGTGGGTTTGACTTCCCCCCTGTAGTGTGTTTCACCCTTGTGAAACTAAGAACTGCTACAAATGTTCTTACTGAATCCCAGGACTGGGACTACTTTTCCTCACAGTTGTAGGCCTTCTTTAAAATACTCTAGGCCCTATGTTTTCAATAGCTGTAGCAGCAAAGGTATATTTGTCTGCCTTGATTTCATAAAGAATTTTCTCTCTTGAACTACTGGGCTTGTCTATCAGATTTAAAGCCTATAAGCTTTAAATAAAAAAGAAATCTGGACCTTTTCAAAGCCTGTAGTATAAAAGAGAGGTACTTCTTGCCCAGATCTGGACTTGTATGATTCAGTATCGATGATCAGTTCCCCACAGTCCTACATTATGCTTCTGAATAGAATCAGTAATTCAGAACCTAACTAATATAGATTATAGCTGACATTTGTTACAGCAGTCTTACAAAAGTGTTAAGCCTAGCTTGTTCATGGTGAAGTTCAGAAGTGAGGATATCTGATAGCTTTTCCAAGAGACCGATGTGAAAGAATTCTGCATTTAAACTCTGCTGCGGAGTAGTGCCTCTGTATTGCATAAGACAAAACTGTAGATCTGAAACAGCCTCTTACCAGTGTGGACAACATGCGAGTTGTTGCTACTTACAGCGGTTACACCTGGGGATATGCCTTTTTTCCCCCTCTCTAGGTTTTCTGATAACGGTTACAATGCAACAGCTAAATTGGTAGATGGTGTAAATATTAAAAATACTTTTTGCAGTCATACAGTGATATTGATATGGGAGACTTGGGACTGTGCTGCCTGTGCTGATGGAAATGAAGCTGGAAGTGGAGCTGTTCTGCTGCCCCGCTCCTCACTTGGGGTGGGGAGTGCCCGCAGACCACTTCCGTAGGCTGAGCCATTCCGTGGGCATTGGAAGAGACTGGGGTCCTCTTCAGCTGCTGTTCAACCAACTGTGAATAACACGAGCAGTAAAGAAAGGGACGATAGTCTTAAAGTGTTAAAAAAGAACAGAGGTATACAGCTTCAAAAGTGTGTATTAAGGGTAACTCTTAGTGTTATGGAAATACTCAGATTTCATGTTTCATACTGTGAGATGCTAGTTTAAATGTGGTTGTAATAAGGGCATGAAGAAATTGGACCTTTTGTTTTTCTGTCTTGGTATTGTAATGGTTCCCATTGTGGGAACAGCTGAACAACACTCGGTTAAATACACAAATAATCTCACTGTTCATTCAGTAGAGGAAATTATTTCTTCTGTAGTTTACATTCTGCTGTGCACATGAATGTGAATGGGTGTCGTGTGTCTTTGTGTGAAGACTTTATTAATAGAAAAATATACTGGTGAGTTTTTCTGGTGGCTTTCATCCCCACCACCTCTACATCTCCCTGTTCACTTATTTCTAGAGGTTACTTATTCCTATGATTGTGACCAGTCTTATTTATAAAAAAAAGGGGGAGGGGGCAACGTTCACATTTGGGTCTGACTCCTATGATTTTTTTTTTGCACTCTTGACTATGCAGACTTCAATTAAACATCACTTTAAAGAATGTGAAAAAGAAAACTCATTAATAAAGACGTTATTTATGATGTGTCTCAAATTTGTTTTTACATCACCACTTCAAGATAAATGAATGCAGATTTCTAAGTTATTAATAACTAGTACTGACAAAATGGCTCGTATTTCACTGCGGTGACCCCATACAGTAGCATCTGTGAGTCGAATAAGATTTATTTTGCTTGGATTTAATTAAACTTTGGTTTCAGTATGTACTGTTTATCTGAGAGGCATTGCTATATTTCAGTCTCGGTTTAATAAATTCTTTAGAAACAATTATTGGCGTTGGAAATGGGAAGGATCTTTGAGTTTTCTTATTTGTCCTCTTGCCAGACCAAGATTTTTTCATGAAGCGTGTTATCTCATGCTGTATTCAGTGTTCAGGTACTGTCAAATGATGTGCCAAAGATGACCTGTGGCATTCACTGGAATATAATACCTGCATGTGTGTGAGCTTTACTGTATTTTAATAATTGGAATTGAACATCAAATAGAGCATTTGGCATCTGCTTATTTATAACTAAAGTCTTCTCAGAAAAATTATATTGTTGTTCTTCAGTCCCAGTGAATTCACAGGTCTACTTTAAGTAGAATTGTTCTCTCTTGTTCTCTCTTGTTTGTACTGTCAGCACATTTGGTTGTTACCAACCAAAGTCCAATATTTCTATTGACTACAACATGCTCGGAGTTAGTGTAAATAATGTAATCAATAGTTATGGACTTAAAAGCCGTATTTAAAACAGCCTAATCCACTGGCTGTCAGTGGGGACGTGTAGTTTATTTGCACTTAGATAAACCACTTCTGCACTAGTATTTCAGTGTGGAACTAAACATTTTCTGTTTTGAAATGTGAGTGCTCTAAATGTCTAAAAGCATAATTTATATAATAAACTGCAGAAGAAAAGCTAAAGAAGAAAGTGGTCTTAAACATGTTCTTAATGTGGTGTTTATTGTTATTATGTTATCACATGCCATGCTTGAAATGTAAGTATCAGGAAGAGAAAATAAAATTCTGAATTGGAATTCGAAGAAAAAGAGTTTTAAACAAGTAGTTCTTGACACATTACATTAATCGTAACCAGCAAGAAGTGTTCTGATGCAGTGCACGTTCTAGTGCTGAGTTTGGGTGTCTTCAGCTGGGTGTTATAACCACTCAGCCTCTTCTTTGCTAGGATTTCTGTTCAGGTGTGCATGGAATCAAATCCTCAACTCAGGAAACAGCATAAAAGGATGATGTTTCCTTTCTTGCAGGTTTAAAGTGAGGTAGAAAGACCTAATTTTACAGGCAAATGGCACCTGCCTTAGAATTTGGCGGACCTCTAGGATTTGTACAGTTGGTGGGACAGTATTGAGTGGGGATTGCCCCTGAGCTTAGGTGTTTTTTACCCTGTTTTCTTACGTGCCTGTTATGTTTGACACAGCCCACAGGAAAGCATATTGTTTTTCTAGTCATAGAGAACTATTCTCGAGTCCTGAGTATGTGTTCTCCTTAGTTTACATTTTCCAAATTATTTCATACTTGTCTGCTTCTGAGCTAGAATTAGAAAATTGCAGTGATGAGCAGTTATGGTAAAATAATGATAAAAATGTGTCCCTTGCTTTTATTATGACCCCATTTCTTAGGGCAAGTGTGCCATTTCACTAAGAAATTTGTGATGTTTTACACCCTTTGATGCATTTTTCATTCCAGGATCTCAAAACATTCTACATGCTAATGCTGCCTCACCACTCTGGTGATGCAGAGAGCTCTTGTCCTTGTTTAACCTGTGAAGAAAATGAGGTCCAGAGGAATTATGTCATGCTTGGTCACTGTCTGGATAGAGAGAGCTCAGCCACACCACCAGCAAGCTGCAATGGAGCAATGCCTCGGCTAGTCCACACACCATTTGTCCAAGAGAGAAGACAAAACACTTGATTCACACTTGATCTTAGCAATTTAACTGTGCTCGAGTGCCCAAATGTAGTCCTGTTAACCACGGGTGTGCTGTGACAAACTGCTGGTCAGGGAAGGAATCAGGCTGGCGCTTGAACTACTTCATCCTGGTGGGGAAGCTGAGCTATTGAGGGAAACCTCGTCTTAGCATGCCAAGAGGATCTGAAGCCATACAGATTTTGTAAAATGCGGGGGCTCTGAACAAAGGAAGTCAAAGGCTGACCCAGGCTGCCCATGGGGTTGTGTGAGGATCTCTTAAAAAAAACACTTGGCAAAGCTCCACCCTGGCAACTAATGGCTAGGGACAGCTGTGCGATGAAGGAAGGGAAAAATTAGCTGGGTTGAAAGATGTCCTCTGGTCGGTGAGGAAAGAGGGAGAACAATCCTCTGGAGTGGGATTCCTGATGCTGCTCTACCACAGCTTGTTTGTGGGCTGGTCCCAGGGCTCTATTTGGAAACGCTGGTGCTTATGAGAGCAAGGGGAGAAATCAGCGACTGGTGGGAGCTGTGTTTCCAATCAGCCTGTGCATGCTGGCGGTAATGCTGGGGTTTCTCAGGATTATTTCTGAAATCCTTCCGGTATCCTGCAATTGAGCTTAGAGACCATACAGGGTTTTGCAGAATGACTTCAAATTGCTGATCCCTGGTGGGAGCATTCCCCAGGGACCGGGCTGGGGGCACTTGCTTCGTGCACATGACTTTTGACCAGAGATACGCAAAAGCTGCAAAATTTAGGACCAGATTTTAAGCTCTCTCATGGCTGTTGGCATTCAGAGCTGGATTCTGAGTTCAGCCAAGATTATTGGTTCCAGCCCAATGCCTGAACGCCATTTTCTCACTGCTTTCCTAGAGCAAGATCTTGGTTTAGGTTCAACTAAATTGGAGCAGTAAAAGGAAGGCTCCCATATGTGCCAAGTAATTCTTCTATTCCTTGCTCTGTGTGTAATACATAGAGATATAAAATATGTAAATATATGTGTATACATATATATACACAAGGGATTTAAAACAAATCATTTCAAAATATTGTTACTGAGATGCATTAGCATGAAATTGCAGAGGACTTTTAGTGAAGGCCTGTGCTAAGTAAAAAAAAAAAAAAAAAAAAAAAAAAAATCAAAAGGAATTTGCAGTAGAGAAAATAAAAGCTTTTACTGGTGAATAAATAATTACAGGAGATACTGTGGGAGAAGTTCAGACGTGCAGTTATAGCCGGGAAAGCAGCTGGAGTTCTAGGTGCTGCCTGGAGAAACTGTATTTAGGCAGAACAGAAGGAGGCAGAGCTAATAGCACAGTTTGGCTCTTTTCAGAATTTATGCTTTGCTGCTGGCATCTGAGAAGCCTTTAGAATTGGTGGGAAGGGGTATGGGTGTTTCTACAAAATGAGATGTTTACCTGAGCATTTTTCAGAAAATGTGTCCTATCTGCTGGCTCCCACTCATGGCTCTCTGTCTGACAGCTGGCTCTCTGCACAGCTCAGACAAACATCCCCAAAAGCAGGTATGTCGACTTGATGTCTGCACCTGAAAATTTGTCTGTAAAGAAAACTTGGTTTTGATTCATAGTTCTTTTATTTTACTCCTCCTCTAGTCTTGCCATCTGCTGTTACCACTTCTGTAATACCTTTAAGTTTCCTAATCTGTAATTTGAATCGCCTCCTAAATTTAAAAAGCAATATGTTTTTTTTTTTTTCCCCCAGGCTGCTGTGGGGAGAGTTTTCCTTTGTTAAGAATTTGATATTTAAAGTCCCAGGGAAAAAATCTGTAAAGGGTACCTCTGCCAAAGAATAAATTCTGCTTTTATTTTCATAGCTATTGTTAGACAGAATGCAAGAGAGAAACGGGAAAGGATTTACTCATTTTATTTGCTGCTATTTGGGGAGAAACAAGGGAAAAACAAAAAGCTCCAGTCATCATGGCTGAAGTTCACTGGGGTCCTGCAAGTTCATTTGACAGCGAGGAATGTGTAACAGATCCGCATGCATGTGACTGCTGGATGAATGCTATTTATGTCTCTGTAAACACGAAATCATGAAATAAGCTCCACAGCAGCGGTTCTGGTGAAGTCCTTGTCTGACCCAGTCGGCTATCACTTTGGACTTATGCATCTTGGGGAGTACAAAGTGGACTGGAACTTATTGCAGAACACCGTGCTGCTGGAAGATGTTTACTGAAAGGAAGTAGGTCAAGAAGTAAGGCACAGAAACCACCCAGCATGCTACTGGATAAGAGGGAAGGCGCTGTGAGATCCTATAATAATGTCTTACACACCTTGTGGACAGAAGAACATTTCACAAACACAGCATCCAAAAAATAATAAAAAAAAAATCACCACGTACATGTTTAATTTTGTATGGCCCAGCTTTGAAACAAACTGTAGAACAGATGTGCAGCTGAGACTTCAGTCCTTGCTTCAAAATAGTAATAAAAAGTGTTTGCATCTCAAGATTGCAAAAGAAGGGGAAAAACCGTGTGGGAAAAAATCGCAGAATGGTGGCAGGAACACCAGTGCCACCCCTTGGGACTGGGTGAAAAAATCCACAAAAGGGAGAGCAAAAATACAGAGGAAAAAGGACCGGTGAGGTCCTGTATTGACTTCGTTCCTGGTTTCCTCACTTCACAGAAGAGGTGGTTGAACTCCAGCATTATTAAAACAAACACCTGTGCAGACAGTGCCTCCAAAAGCATGGATGGTGGCCTTTGCTACAACAAAACGTCCTGGCACCATACATGCCTTCATCTCTTTCCTGTGCAATATAGCCTACAGGGCGTGTACTGCAACCCTGCTCCCTTCAGCCTATATTCCTGTGTCTCCCTAGGAATTAATCTGCTCCTAGTGCTGCATTTAGAGGGCGTTGTGTGTTTGGGGCTAAGATGGAAAAAAAAAAAAAAAAAAAAAAAGGAAAAGGGGCAGCTCCCCCCTTCCCGAGCCTTCTGCACCCCAGGAGGGGTCAGCAGCAGAAAGTTGTGCCTGTCAAGGAGGTCTCAGTGTGAGCATACACAAAAAGACAGCCCCACAAAGCCCAGAATCCAGACCAAAATTCATCTCACACCCCCACAAGAACGCAGCCATGCCCATTTTACATAGCAGGGCAGCTGTCTGTCAGCAGGGAAGGCTTAGTGACTGCTGTGCAAATTTTGGCTAGAGCTGACTTTCAAAAGACAGCACAGAAGAGTAGAAAGGCATGAAAAACTGAACTATGTAAAATTTCACATCAACAGACTA
This sequence comes from Nettapus auritus, assembly GCA_011076525.1. Lineage (NCBI taxonomy): Eukaryota > Metazoa > Chordata > Aves > Anseriformes > Anatidae > Nettapus > Nettapus auritus. The sequence continues at coordinate 16,474,119 of CM021777.1, forward strand.
CTTGCTGTTAGAGGAAACCAGGAATTTAGGCCCTATTTTAAGCTCCTCATGGTGTGCAACCCACTTTTGGAGGTAATTAACTGAAATCATCATAGTCATAGGGCTTGACATTCTTTTTATTCTTTTGCACAGGTTTTCAGATGATCTTGTGCTTTTCTCTGCTGCAGACATTACTGTTGGTGTCATGGGCTGCTCTCTGTGCCTTGTGCAATCCTCCTGCCCTTGAGATGGATCTCAGCCCAGCTGAATAATGGTGAGGGTTTGCTGGCAGCGCGCTGCCCGAGCTTGCAGCAACCTCTCCAAACACCTCTCCTCATGCCTTCAGTTGGCATTGCGACTGGGAAGATTTGAGCCATGATTTATGCCCCATAAGAAATGTGCTGCATCATCATATATTTAGGCTAAGGTGCTCAGCATTGTTTAGTCTTGACAATGGGGATTTAGAGTAAAAAATGCATCTGAACATTCAATTTTGCAAGGCCATTCCATAGTTTCATGTTTTATTGACACCTACTCAGTAGCATAAGTAAGTACACAAAGAAAAGTGCAGAGGTCTAGATACATAAGAGCAGCCTTTCATTCCCACCTGTAGACTCTAAGGGTTCTATTCTGCTCATGTGGAACTTGTCCATATTCCTCCTCTGCTGCGGCTGGCACCACATTTCCCAAGCAGGGGTGATGCATGTCAGGCCTCACTCATTAGGGCATCTTTCTGCCAAATTATTTTGACTTGGATTTCAAAAAGTTGAGAGATGCAGCTATGATCTGGGTAAGAGCTTCAGCAAAGTGGGTAATTCAGAAGGCGTCCTCTTTTCCCTCATAAATTCCAGAGTATTAGGTATGTCTTAGTAACAAGCAGTGGAGCTTTCTACTCAGTGGAAGGCTGGTTTCTGGAAGCTTGACTGTCCCGGGTATTTCAGGACTAGCTTTCAGTTACTTGTCTCACCTTACCAGTTTTTGTATTTATATTTAAACAGCAGACAGACTGTCAATCAGGTGTGCTTTCTTCATAAAAGAAGATTACAAAAGTAAACATAATGATCACTCCAGGTTCACCGTTGGGAAGTGTGAACAAAACCAGGCTTAAACAGGGATGAGTCAATGCAGCGATGAAGTGCCTACTTATTGGTAAATAAAGGCTGGCTGCTGTTGGCTGCTTCGAAGCCTGCGTACCCTCCAGGGGGCTTGGGAACTGGTGATGCAAACTGATGAGTCACATTTTAGAACAATAGTTTCTTCATGCAAAATGATTCAGGATAAAAGAAAAACAGGTTTTTCAATAAGCTGAAGCATGTGAAATTACAAAAAGGAATAAAATAGGAGGATATCTTTAACCCCATGTTGAAAGTATTAAACCTTTTCCTAAAGAGTAATACAGTGCTTATGGTGGGTGCCTCAGTCCATGGATCAGACCATGCCTGTTTTCCGTTGGCTTTTTGCCTTCAGAGCTCACATGCAGGTAACCAGAGCAAAAAGAGCTGAACACCAGAGTACATGAGCATCACCACAATTTATGTAGCAGTGCCTCATGCACCATTGGGTCGGGGTATTTTTTCTGTACCGTGCTCCCTCTGCTCTGTGGCTTGCTCAGTTTAATGTGTGAGGTTGGCACGGGGCTGTGTGTGCGGCTGAGTCCCCTCTGCAGAAAATACAGCTGGCCTTCTCCCCTACCCTGGCACTTGTGGATGTCCATACAGAGCAAATGGCCTCTTGCACGAACCAACAGCACTACAAGGTACTACACTATAAAATAACGTGCTCTTTCTATAACAAAAAACCCTGTTTCTTCTGGCAATGGTGGAATATACTCACTCTGCAGTCTATGTGGCCCTACATATGCCTATTTTAGGTACTCTGTAGAGTTTTATTACAGAAATGACAACTTTTGCATTCTGAATGTAAATATATACAATTTTTAAAGGATTTAATTAAATCAGAAAAATTAGGTAATGGGGAGAATAAGCTGTGGTCTGTCGATAAAAGCACTATAATCAGATTAATCAAGCAATCCTCCCCAGAAGGTTAATTTCCTTTCTTGTTCTATGTGCATTTACTTCCCAATAGTCTCCATCGACCTCCTTCATGTAAAGCACTTTTTTGTGCTGCTCCAAGCTAGGACAAAGCTCAGGTCTTCACTGGCAGAACTGGCATTTCTCCAGTGTCACTGCCTTTTTTTAAGTTAAAAATCTGGCATTTCAGCCCTGTGTGCTCACCTCTCCCTTTCTGGGCTGTTCTCATTGCTTTCCATCCATAGGTGGCAGCAGTCTTTAAAATCTTTAACCTTACAGCATTTGTGGTTTGTTTTTTTGGATCTCGCTGAGAGAGTTGTGCAACGATTTCCTGAACTTCGGTGCGTGAAGCTGGTGCAAGAGGAACCATTTTCAAGGAACAAAACATCCTTCGCAGCCTGCCACTTAACTGTGCCATGGAGACAAATAGCAGAAAGTCAAACCAGGCGGATAGAAGGGGAGGTGAGCTGCAGCCTCTGGGCTGAATTCCCCTCTAAATTATTACAGTTCAGCTGCAGAAATGAATCCGTGCTTTAACTGCACCAGATATTGTGCTCTGCCTGCCTGTTACCTGATGGGGCATTGAATGGTTCTGAAACCACGAGTGCCAGGATTTTTGACAGTGAGGCAATCCTAAGTGAAATCTTGTACACGTGTAAAAATTAAATAATAATGAGAAAGTAGTTAGGTAGTGTGTGTATACACCATGAACATCATTCCTCTGTGACAGGCAGGGAGGCAGCCAAGGGGGAAGGAGCAACTATAGTGCATGTGTAGATGTCCTGGGATTGTCGGTGATCCCAGAGGAGGGGAGACAACACAGCATCCAGCCCAGTTATCTCGCTGCATCCTGCAATGGTGAGGGAGGCCTCCAGCTCTCCAGGCATGCAAGATAAAGTGCTCAGTCACACCTTGGGATTCCTGCTGTGTTTTGGCTGAACGGTAAATGAAGCCACATTTCCTTCCCTACCATTAATTTCTGATTCTGCAGGGAGAATTATGTGCAGATTTATGGTAGTTAACTTTATTAATAATGCACTTAAATACCTGTGTTTTATACAGTTTGCTTGCAGAAGGCAAAAAGGTAATTTCCCATGAACTGTGAGAAGTTGTGCCTGTGGAACTGCTGGGCAGGGGGAGCCTGAGCCTGGGTTGGGGTCCTGGTCCCTGCAGTGCTCTGAGCAGCTTCATCCCAATATCTCTGACCTCTCCACCTCGACATTCCCCAGGAGCTGCACCACGGCAGAGCTCAGAAACAACACACAACCACTTGTTTAGGGCAGCGAACTTGCACTGCAGGCAGAATTACCCGTATTTTGACACCTCTCTGAACCCAGCAGTGCTAGCGATGGCTTTTACAGAGGAGCAGCTCTGATCAGCCTGCCCTTGACAGCTGCAGATGACAGGAAGATGAGGGCTTAATTATTATGTAATTAAGTTGACATTATCATCTTATGTCTGCTTAGTGTCTAACACAAAACGAGCTGGTGATTTCGGTCTTGTTTGCAGCAACCTTTTATCACGGGGGGGACATGGACCGATGCTGGGGGCCTGGGGAGGGAAGGGAATGAGAGTGGGGTTCTCGGTCTGGAAGCTTCTGCCACGTTCTGCTGAAATTTGTGATCTGAGATCTGTGGGCTGTGGGCTTTTGCCCTTTCACCACTCCGGGAGATTCACAGGGAGCAATTTTCATGTCAGAGGCACCGCAGAGCGCTGCGTGAGAAGCAGTTTGTCACTGTCACAGCACAAAATGCTGCTGGTGCAGGACACAGCAGCTCTGCCATGCAGAGGCCACCCCCAGGTCCCCAGGGCTGCTCCTGCCTAGCCAGAGCCAGGGAGGTGCGGGAACCCTCAGCTGTCCCTGCAGGAGGTTCCCAGCACCCACGAGTGCCATCAAAAAGCAAAAAGAATTGCAAAACGTGACTATTGAAACCACTGATGTAACCCCAGCTCCTTGGTAGTGCTCCAAAACCATATTTCCCTGCAAGCAGAGCTCCGAGGGTGGTCCCTTCCTGTCAGCTTGGCCAGGAGGATATTCAGGGATGTTCAGGAACCCCACTGCCATGGCTGGGAAGGATGGGAGCCGCAACCCATCATGATCCCCAGGTGCAATTGGATTTCTCAGCCTTAAATACTCTGAATACAGTTGTGCCTAGAAGATATAAGGTATACAATTCCTTTCAGGTAAATGCAGATGCTGGTGCTGGTGGGATGCTCTGCTGTAATGCCTGAAATGCTTCTGCACCCGCAGGTGGGAGCTGCCCTACCAGATGCTCTTTAACCCGCCAGCTTCACCACCGCTCTGCTTTTTGGTGGCCATTGATGCTGTTCTACCTTCTTTTACTGTTTTCCTCTTAGTAAGAGAGGAGTAGGAAACATTATAACAGGTGTTAGGCTGTGTTTACGTTTTAAAGGCATTTCACAGTTCACATCTGCATTAGGAAAGCCTAAGTGGGGTATCACGGGTTATTGTGGTAAATTTACAGTTAAAGTACCACACTCGGTACGAAACCCTTCTGCTCAGGCTTGGGCTACGACTGCGTTATTCCCAGGCTCCATCTGTGCCTGGTGCCACAGCATGCTGAGTGCCTGCAATTACTTCCAGAAGGCACTCAGCCTCCTTTGAAAGCACCCATTTCCTTCTGCCTCGGGCTGGCTGCGGCTTTCATCCAAAGAAAGCTGCTGGTGTAATTCTGGAGGCGTGTGGCGTAGGGACACCAGGATGAGCAGTCCCATGGGGCATGGCAGGACCTGACACAGGGCCCAGGGCATCCCGGTGCTCCCAGCTGGGTTGTCCCTGCTGTGGCCCCATGATGGTGACAGTAGTGGGGAACTGCAATTCCCTTGAAATCCCTGTGAAAGGAAGCCCTGAGGCCTCTGAGGAGGGCTCTGCCAGTGGCTCCTGCTTTGGTCCTAGCCTGTCTGGGACACGGCCGCCTTTCCGAGGAGCGTGGCTGAGTGGTGAGCTCTAGCAGCCTCAGCCTCCTGCTGCGTGTCCCTCGGCCGCATTTTGCCTTCCAGAAGATGGCACCTCAGTACGTGAATTGTGCATGGCAGGGCTGAGGCCTGGGCTGGCAGCGGGCCCTCCACCATCCAGCCCCGTGTCACCCTGAGGCACTGACCAAGGAGATGGCTGCACTTTGAGCCCTGAGAGCACGGGTTGGTCTCCCTGCAACATCAGGTCACAGCTTTCTGACCGAACAACCAGGGGATGTGACAGTTCCCCAGGTGTTCAGCTGCCCTGCCTGCAGGCCTGGGGTGCCACTGTGCCATCCAATTAGACTTGAGAAGTCATAAAATAATTCAGTAACATCCTCACACTGTTTTCATCTTTAAACAGAAGAGACATGCGTATGAAAAACATAGGGAAGGTGATGGTCCTCAGCCCACAGTGATGCTGAGCAGCCTGGTGTGCCCTGGGGGTCCCTGCCCCTGCCCCTGTCCCATCCCTGTCCCCAGTCCTACTCCTGTCCCCATCCCTGTCCGTGTTCCCACTGCCAGGGCTCAGGCAGGAGCTCAGCAGGGCCATGCTGCCAGCCCGAAGTCTGTGCAGCAGTGGGGGGAAGCTCTCCGTGAGCACAGCACCTCTCCACAGCACCAGACCCAACACAAACCGCATGGAGAGCTGCGTGTGGCTCGGGTGGCGGGGGGAGATAAGCCCCGCTTTCCTTCTGAAGCCAGCTGGCCCAGATCAACCGCAAAAAAAAAAAAATAATAATAATAATTAAAAAAACCCCCTCCTGCCCACCCCCACCCTCTCGAGCAGGGCCGATGGCAGTCGAAAGCGGGGGGGGGAGGAAGGAAGCAAGGGGCCGGGCGCTGGCGGGGAGCTGAGCGCAGGGTTTGGCTGGCTCTCGGCAGCGTGTGGGCAGAGCGAGGGGATGCTGCGTCTGCGGAGATGACTCACGGCTGCGCGGGGAGGATGATGATGATGCCGTGGTTGTGCAGGGAGGATGATGATGATGATGCTCGCGGTGCTGCTGAGCCAAGCCTGCCCCTCCCGGGCCCCCCCCCCCCCCCCCCCCGGGTGAAGAGGGAGAGAGCAGAAAGGCACAGCACCACGGGACTCCTCGTCTCAGGAAGGGGAGGCCACATTTCTTGCCTTGATAATTCAGGGACATAATTGCACTTGCCGGAGCTGGGCATGGCATGCCCCCCGGGCGGCTGAGCTGCACCGAACTGCCATGGGGAATTTGGGCCAGACATCAGGAGCAGAGCCAGGCACAAGTCCAGCTGGGTGCTGGCCTCAGAGCTGCCACACTCTGGGATTTTCCTCTCGCTTTAGATCTGATGGTGTCACAAAACGAAAAGCAAATTCTCCCCGTGGAAGAGTCAAGCCTGGCAAGCCCAGGCTCAGGTCAGGTTCAAGAGGATCCCAAGAGGGGCCAAACACACCCACCACAAACCCATGGGAGGCTCAGGAGGAGCCAGGCAGTGCCAGCCCCAGTGTGGGTGCCCCAGGTGTGGGGTTTCGGGGGGTTTCGGGTCCCTCCCTCCAGTTTCACTCTGACTGTCGGCTCGGGATGAGTCAAAAGCTTAGGGCGAAACTGAGAGGAAGGCGCTGCCTGCAGCACTTGGGCAGGAGGGGAGTGCCCGGGGGCAGCAGGGGGACAGCCCTGCTTCTGGCACTGTGTCTCCGGGGACACTTGTGCTGGCTCCCATGTCCCCAGAGGATGGCACAGAGGCATGAAGCAGAAGGAAGGCTTTGCCACAACCTGGTGGGAGCAGGCAGGAGGCCAAGGTTTGGGTTATATCAGCCAGGTCCTGAGCCCGATGACACGGGGAATGCCACACGTGGTCACGCCAGAGCTGCGGTAACGATGTCTCATAGAAAACCACCCTCGGCCTCCAAGGACAGAGGCTTTCAGTTCAGAGCGAGCGCCAGCTCATGAGGAAATGAGAGCACAAGGTGCAAGGGCACGGCATGAAAATATTTCCCACGTCTCTCACTTCTGGGGCAGATTTCAGATGAATCCTCTTGGGCACATTGCAAAACCTCCTCACAAGGGCCCAAGCCTGCACTCCCTGAGCTGCCAATCCCAGGAGGATCAGGGGATGTCTGGGGGGAGGACACAGCACCCCCAGGACAGATGGTAGCTTTTACATCCCTCTCCGCCCTGCACTGGGTCCAGAGAGTGCAAAACCCTCAAGGATGGGCACACAGAGCCACCAGCAGGATCCTCCTGGATCAGAGATGTTCCCATAGCTACAGGCCTTCTCCTTTTTATTCCTGGCTGCTCAATAATCAGTGAATTCCTCGCCTGTTCATCCCAGCTTTACAGCCCCTCAGATCCATGCAGGACCCAGCTGGCAAACCTCCTTCCCTGTGCACAGCTTCTCTCAGATCCGAGGAGGCTCTTTTGTCGATACACATACAAACTGAAAACACTTAATGAATTCACAAATGCAAAATGAATTCGCTGCTGCCAGACCCGGGTGTCTCATGGTGCTGTACTCCAGCAGACAGAAAACCCCAGCTTCAGCTCCCGAAATCATCCAACACCTGATTTTTGAGGCTCCAGGCAGGGCACAGGGGTTTGTGTTCCTCCAAGGGCTCGGCCGTGCCCACTGGAGCATCCGCTCTGCCACAGAAGGACACCTGACATGCCCCTGTTAGGAAGCAGAGCGTTACGCTGAGGTTTGGGTTTCATTCAGGAAATAAGCCAGCTCTCACACAGCACGTAAAAGTAGCAGGGCCCAAAATACTCCGTGCAGATGAACCTGGCAGGAGTTTGGGATCAAAATCACCCAGAGCCGACCTTTTTTTTTTTTTTTTTTTTTTTTTTTTTTTTTTTCTCCTTGTGACTGCTGTACTCCTCACAAGGGAAAAGATCCATTATCTTTTTTTTCCCTGTGTAAAACAACCCCGAGCACTCAGCGCATATTTGCCTGGTGTGAATCCCGTACGCGTGTTGACATTTTTCATCCTTCTGTTATTACAGATGCTGCAAAGGCAATAACCCCGAAATGTCACAGCTGCAGATTTGTATCGCCCAGACGAGATGGTGTGCTTAAAGAAGGAATCGCTCAACATCTAAATATTAGGTAAAAGACAACAAAATCTGCAGGCAGGGGAGCAATACGGTGTATAGTGTCTGTGCGCTTTGCATCCCTGCTCAATTTGAGAAACTCTGAGGGGCCAGAGACAGACAAACTGATCTAACTTCATGGCAGGCTTTCAGAAAGTACGCAGAGCTCTGCCTGGTCCACCTGGGTGAGGAACTCATCCCTCCAGAGTTTAAACTCAGCCAAACACCAAAGGCTTCAAAGAGATTTTAAGTTTACCCAAACCCACTCATCGATGCTGGTAATAATCCCTCTCAGCCCTTCAGCTCTGTCCTTCCCGAGGTGAGGGTGTCTCCCGCAGGTAATTAATTGGGATGGGAAATATCGCACTCACAGGTTGGCTGGTGGGATGCCGTGCTGCGTTTGCTGCCGGTCTGGGGGAGGTATGGCCACTTTTGGCACCCCTCTCTTCTCCCAGATCTGGGCTATTTTTAGTGCTTCTTCCTGCTGGTGTATTTATATGTATTTATATGAGCGAGCTTTACAGCTGCAGGGCTCTGGGGAGACACCTGCAAGCTTTGGGTTGGAGGAGTGACCAAAGCCCTCCCGACTCAGCTTTTGTCACCATTCCCCTCACACCCAGCCATGTCTCTCTGTGTCCCCACAGCCTGCGATGGGTACCCACTGCTGCCAGAGAGGAGCAGCCCCCCCTGGCTGCTACCAGGCTTGAGCTGTCTCTGGGAATGTGTGGCACAGGGCCCAGCATCCTTCCCGCTCTGCTTCATCCCCCAAACTCTGTCATCTTGAAGCCGGAGCTGCAGAATTTGCTGACTTTCCTCTTTTAGAAGTGCTTTATTGATCCTGCTCCCTTATTAAGGGCAGGAATTCATCCCCCGCCTGCTCGTCCCTCGGCACAGCATGAGTGTTATTTGTGGTATCCCCTCCAACAAACACCTATTTTTAGCAGAGCATTCCTGGAAGGGCTGCGGGCACCTTGCTTTCTGCACGGCAAGCGCCCGGCTGGCTGGCAGCCCGGGACTGATCCTGCCTGCAGCCGGGGGATGCTCGGAGGGGACAGAGCACGGGGCCAGGTCTGTGGGAACCTGCCCTGGTGGCACCGCCATTCCTACAGGCACAGCACCCCCCCCTGCAATCACATTCCCAGGGGTTACCACTCCAGATTTCACTTTTTTCTGCCTCCTAGGAAAAAAAATATTTTATTGACCAAACGATTTCAAACTCACTGCAGAGCTGCTGATGCCCAAGCTGCACCAGCAATATTTTAACCTCTGTATTTTCTCCTGGAGCTCAGGATCTGCATTATAAAGTACCACTTAAAATATAAACACGCACAGCCAGTTATTCTAATCTTTATTGCATCTGAACACACAGCAGTGACTCCTGTACAGGACCACCTCATCTGGTGCTTAGCAGAGCCCTCTGGGACACATTCTGAGGGCAGCTGCAGCTCCTGAGCCCTGTTCTGAGGTCTGTGGTCCTCTGAATCCCCCGGGCCTTGGTTGCCGTTCACTTTGTACCATGTGGATGAGGTCTGGGAGCCCCCACTCCCTCCTGTGGGTGGGCGACGGGCGCAGAGAAGCCAGCCCCATCCCGGAGATTTGGGGCTTTTGCCTTGCAGGAATAGGGAACAAGTTTGGGGAGCAGAAATCGGGATGGGCAAGAAGTCAGCCACCTCTGGGAACTGCTGCAGCGGCACGGAACACTCCTGAAACAGCAACTTCAGCCACGGTCGTCCTTGGCTGTGATGGGATTTTTCCCTTGTTTTGCGGGTTAGTCATAGGTTTGTTTATTTATTTATTTTTTTTAGAGTTTTTATTATTATTATTCTTATTCATCTGTTGCAATCACAGCAGACACACAATTTCACAGCCCTACATGGAAATCCAAGCCCGAGAAACTATTTTTAGAGCACAAAATGCCTCCCCTAAATGCATTAACTTTGGAAGAGTAAATATTAAATATGCTCCTGTCACATTTGAGGCATTTATGCTGAAGTACAGCACCGGCGGTTTTAATGGTTAGGGAAAATTATGTTATGCCACTAGCACTTAATCAAACACAGTAAAAAGAGATCCTGCTGCAATTCTTTCAGGGTAAGTCGAGGGGAAATGAATTCACTTTCCCATCCATTGCTGCTGATTTACTGACACCAGGGCATGTTTGCCCCGTTAGTATTTATTGCGGCACTTGCAATCTTTAGGCTAAACATACAGGGGGGTGGCCTCACATTTATTTTGTGGTTAAACCGAGGTGTTTCTTGGCCTGCTCCCCACCAGTCGCAGCACTCAGCCTCGCTTTATGAAATCGAGCTCTTTAATATCTCCTTGTGCAGAGTAGGTGAAAACTTATTAAAGAAGGAGGATCCGGAAGGGGAGTAAGAGTAGGGTTCACGCTGGTGCCTCGGGTGTGCGTCGCGGGCGCCGCGGCCGGCCGGCAGCTGGGGCTGGTAACTGGGAGCCTGGGGCAGCGCGAGCGAAGCAATCAAACCCTGCCTGTGCAATAAAGCAATCTCTTGCAATAAACCCCTCTCTCGCCTTTTCATTTAGGAGCAAAATACAAAATCTTGGTAGTTTAAAGGCAGATTTTTTTCCTCCTCCCCACACCCACCAGAAGACCCACCGTAGATTTAACATTTCAGCGCCTTCCCCATGCACCGCGATGGCTTCGATTAACCATTTTGGTAATAACCTGACCACAGGGCATCCATTAAGCTGCCCTCCTTTTCCTCCAGCAGCCCAGGTGCTCAATTTCACAGACAATAACGTGCAGGACACAGGGGCAGCAGCACGGAGCCAGCACCCTCGGCCCCTGCTGGATTTGCCCTGCTTGATCGCGCTCGCTACAGACCACGCTGACACGCACGCACACATAAAACACTGCTTTATTTGACTGCATTTGCCAACACATTGAGGAATGCAAAGGTTTTTTGTTTTGTTTTTGTTTGATTTTGTGTTTTTTTTTTTTTTTTTTCTCTCTTCCATAAGCAATGGGCCATGGTCCCAATGTGTATTAAAGCATACACTGTATCTAAACAGGATGAAAATAATGGCAGACAGAGCTAGTCCAAGGCAACACAAATAGCATGCATAATACAGTCTCACACAGAACAAGTTTGATAACATTATATTGCTTTAAGGATTAACTAACATGGAAAATGTACAAAAAGGAGAAATAGGTTTTTGCATTAATGAAAAATACATTTTTTTCTCTACAAAGGAATTTCTAATACAAGAAAATAAATATTGCAACATAAGCCAAAAATAATTTAAAATTGCTCTTTTCAATATATTTTCAATATTTCTCTTTTATATTAACAAATGGCACATCACGTTCTTTGAAACAAAGAAAACAGAAGGGTTTCTCCTCCTGCGACATTCATATCGTTTCCTGTAACTGATGTGGAGTGGGTCTGGTCTGTGTGGAATGGAGCAAACCGCGGGCAGCTCCCTAAGGAACAACCAACACTCGCCTACCCGCGCTGGGGGCGCTCCCTGGGGCGGCAGGCGGCGAAAACCATGGAAGAGGTGCAAAAACTGAAGGGCTGTGGGTAAAGTCAGTGGGTGAGACGGGGACTGTCCCTGGGGCGCTGGGTTTGGGTCGGTGAGGGGCTGCTCTCCGTGGTGCCGATGCTTTTAGCATCGTCCTCGGAGCTGCCTCTCCAAGGGGACGGGTGCTCGTACAGTGCAAATGTCGATTCCTGCAGTTTATACGTCTTAAAAGACAACATTTCTCTAACAAAATAAACCATTATATATTTTTTTCTTTCTATTCATTTCAAAATACATTTACAGTATCATCAAAAATATCATCCTTGTGCATCGTCTCCCCCAAACGCCCTGCCCTGTGGCCGCCCCGTCCCCCAGCCCCTCACCACGGCCCCTCTCCTGCCCCGGGTTTCTCCCGCCGAGCTCGCCCCGCTCAGCTTTCCCCCCTGACCCGATGGCAGACCAAGCCGCCTGCCCTTTTGGGAGCATTTCGCGCAAATTGCTTTATTTTGGGGCACTGGGGCGGGTGCAGAGCCCCGGCAGTGCCAGCTTGGTTGTTCTTTAGGGTCTCCCCCTTTTTGCTTTCCTGTACTGAGAAGACAAGTAGTGCGGAAGCCGATGAGTGAAGCTGTGTACAGTGAAAGTTGTGGATTGCTTTTTTTTTTTTAACCATAACTGAGTGAAGCACACGGAAGCAAGATTCATTAAAAGGCAGCATATTGATTATTGTTATGACTCTTATACTAGGATACTGTAGCTAAAGCTAGCAAGCCTGATAAGATAAACTAAGTCCTATTTACTGTATTTAACATTATCTGAACATACTGAGCCTTAATTAATGAGCAGATTTTCACTTCCAACCTCAATGGATTACGCTAATTTATAACAAAGGTGGTTCCTGTTCTGCTGATTTATTTTATTATTAATTTTTTTCCTGCTAATAACTCGTGTGACGCTGTTCCCACGAGGAAGATGCTCTCCCAGGCACGTCCAGTCTCAGTTCCTCGAGTGCTGGGGTTCCCCAGGGCTGGGTGCAGGCGCTCGGCACCCGCTGCGCTCCCCCCGCCCGGGATGAGCTAGGCTGTACTTGGTTTACTTTGCTGCAATTTTACCGATAGTAAGGACTTTTGAAGGCTGATAAAAGATGATCTACTCTAAAACACCAGGACAGTCGATTAGAGGAGTCTCAGAGTTTCAAAAGAAAGCTCACAGTGAAATGAGCAAAAAGCACTGGAAATCAAAACGGCGGGATGCAGTCTCAGGAGCAGCAGCATCCCTTGGAGCAAGCTTGGAACCTAATGCCGCAGCAGTGTGTTATGAGTGTGTCTTTAGTCCTTTGTTGCTAAATAACTTCCAATTTCCAATATAGTGACAAGTTTCCGGTTTCTGGCTGTGCTGCTTGACTGTCAAAGTATTCTTTGGCATCCACAAAATTATTTGACTGATCTGTTTGACAATTGTAAGGTTTCCTGTTTAAAGTGATGGGTTTAACCAGTTGCAGAAGTGTCCCAGGTTTTTTTTTTTTTTTTTTTTTTTTTTTTTTTTTAAAACATTTTTTTATTTTTAAAAAACAACAACAACAAAAGTTTCAGTGAATTCCTTTTTTTTTTTTTGTTCCCTGAGCTCACACTGGGGTCACTCCAATAAAACACGTAGCACGACTTAACTGTGACCTTTGAAGCCAAAACCGAAGTAATGGTGCAATTAAGTGCAAACATGGAAATTCGCCTGACTTATAGGTAACATGGGCTTTTAAACAACATTTAAGGCTTATTGGGGACATTTTTATGCATTAAATTATTGTAATATTTATAATGTCAGCTTCTGTGAATCACCCTCCCACAAGGAGTCAACAGCTTGTAACCAGGATTCAAGGAATTAAAAAAAAAAAAAAAAGGGATGGGGAGGAATAAATTCATCATTTCCATTGTAGCGTTTCGTAGGAAAACCAAACGGTCAAGGCAAACACTTTCGTTCCCTCTCACTGATGGCACATTGAGCCTCAGGGCCGAACGCCTTGCTGTGTGCAGGGGGGCTCGGATGCGCAGCCCCGGCAGGGTGGGACCCCATCAGCCCTCGGAGATCAGCGCCGGCAGAAAAACTTCACCCGACCTCACGGGGCTGCGGCAATCCCGGCTCCCCCTGGTATTTTTAAAGGATTTTATTATTATTTTTTTCTCCTCCGTCCTTCCCCACACCTCCGTTTCGGCTTGCTAAGCGCTGATCAATTCATTAACCTGAGTGAATCACTTCAGTTTTTCCAGTGACCTCAGAGTGGCCGAGCAAGCCCCGGGAATTACAGCTGCTCCGGAGGGGCTGGAGGCGCGGGGCTGAGGAGAGGCGGCCACCTCCCGCCAGCCCCTCCAGGGACAAATCCTGCTCCGTGGCCCCTGGACGGCTTCAGAGCAGAGGGGAAGAAACAATGACCGAGGTTTCTCTAAAAACAGAAACGTAACATCGCTCTCGCCCACCCCGAGCGCTTTCCTCCAACAAGCTTTTTGTGCTTTTGTCGTGATTTATTTTAGCATCACTTGCTTTACTCCCTCCTCGATGCGCGTGCGCAGGGATATTGCCATCCCTGCTCAGCTCTGCGCGCGCAGGCGGCCGCTCTCGGACCCTGCCCTCGTCCCCTGATCTGGCCCAAGGGGAGACCTCCCTGCCCCTCTGGAATAATGCCCGATGAGTGCTCACCCCTGCAGAGACCGGGGCCACCGCAGCCCCCTGGTGCCGCCGGACCCCTGCCCGCGCGCTGGCGTCCCCGGGAGTGGGGCGCGCTGGGAAGGGACAACTACTGTCACGGCAATCTACGTTGGTGAAGCTGAAGCTGTATCTCAGGCATAAAGAGAAGAGAAAAGACAACGGTGCCGAATTTCCAACTATATATACATATTAAAAATCCCCCTTTCGCTGCGATACCAGGCAGAAATCGGACATGGCAGTTGTGACTGGGTTGAGTCGGGCGGCGTTAGGATGCCAAGATGCTCATCCGCACGATCTCCTCGCCGCCCGCCTCCAGCTGGCCCCGCTGCGCCCTGCCGCCCCGCGGCTCCCCGTCCGAGTCGCTCATCTCGGCGTCGGAGAAGTAGCCGTCCGTCTCGGCCTCGAAACGGCGCAGGGGGGGCCCGCCGGCACTGTCGGGCTTGGGGGGCTGCGACCGCCGAGTCCCTCGGCTCTCCTTTGGTAATTTGAACCGCACGACGGTTTTCGGGCTACCTACGGGGTCAGGCACTTGAGCCGCGGGGCTGGGCTCGGGCTGAGCGCAATTCGCCGCTGCCTCCTCCTTGCTGACGCAGCCTCTCACGCCCGACGGGACCTGTGGGTCATTTGTTTTGGGGACGGACCCCTTCTTCGCCGCCTTTTTTGTCTCGCCCGATCCCTTGCGGTCCGTGGGCAGCTTCGCCGCCCCTTTCTCTGACTTGCCAGGTCTCGAGTCGTGGGCGAAGGGCTTGGCGGCGTCATCCGACAGGTCGCTGGCATGGTTAGTCCACCTCTCCGAACCCTCTTGCTGGCTCCTGAAGACAGCATTCAGGCTGCTCTTGGGCAGCTTTTTCTTAGTGTTCGTTCTCGTTCTGCTTTTCACCTTCTTTGCAGCCTCGCTCTGCTTGAAGGGGGACCTCAGGGAGTGGTCCATCATGAAGCTGAGCAAGGTCTCCTCGTCCTGCAGGAGCTCCTCAGAGAGGCCGGGGGTGCTGTCCTCGTGGTGGGCGTTGTTCAGGGACCACTCGCTCATGGCCATGTTCTCGGCTGTGATCTGCACCGACTGTGCTAGCCAGCTGTTGAAGAAGGTCCCGTCGATGGGGAAGGAAGTTGACAGGCCTGGGAAAAAAAAAAGTGGAGAACTGGCTGAGAAACCAGAGAAACCTTCCCTTTGACCGTGCAACCAGAGACGTACAGACCTCAGCACTGGAGAAACTCAAAATGCCAAGTGTAAAGTGCCATGTGGGGAACCAGGAGGGGGTTTCCTCCAGCACTAATGGTGAATTTCAGACTCACTGGGGTCACATCACACCCACATACCCTGGGGTCACACCACATACCCTGTGATGCTCGCTGCTGTGCTCCACAGATCTGAGCAAAGCATCTTTCTGCAGAGAAAGAACCCCTGCCCAGACCACCCCAGCACGGTGGGACCGCACGCTGACGTGCAGAGGCAGCAGGACAGACAGACACCAGTGTCCCCTCCCGAGGAGCCAGCAGCGGGTCCGGCAGCTGGGCACCAGCTGAGGCTGTGTGAAAAGGCAAGGAGGAGGGAAGGCAGCTCTGAGATCCCTCTCCAAACACCTGAAAGGCGTGAGAGCTGAAAAGGCGGAGCAGGGCTGACAGGCTGCAATGGAGAAAGCCAAAATACGTCCTAGTAATTTTGTCTGAGAGCAACAACAAGCACTGTGGGCTGGGATGTGCCCAGTAAACAGACCGAGGAGCAATGCCAAAGGCACAGACCCGCATAAGCATGACCAGTTTGGTCCCTGTGACAGGGGACCAAGACTGTGACTGGATTTTGATGCCAGATGAGCGCCGGCCCAGCAGCAGCACAGGACCAAGCAGCAGCATGGTGACTGATGGCAGGCGTTTGCCGTTCGGCTGCAGCTTTGCATCGCCTCCCTTTCCTGGTTTAGCAGGCTGACAGAAGGGCAGTTTCTCTCAAGAGACCCCCCCAGCCCCTCATCCGATTTGAAGGATTTTGTCCCAGAAATTTCCTCCCTCCTCTGCTGGTGAGGTTGCGGCTGTAGGGAAAGAAACGGAGGCAGCAGAAGCACCCGCTGGAGCATGCAGGAGCAGAGCAGGGCAGTGGGACCAGGCCACATCTCCTCATCCCTCAAAAAAATGCAAGAAATTGCCTTGCAGCCACCTCCTGGACTGACCCGGACACATTAATTAGGACTGACGGTGCTGGAGGTGCACACAAGCATCATGCACAGCCCCGTGTCCGATTCACCATCAGTGCTGGGAAGGCGGCACAGAGACGCAAGGGATTCGCCCTGCTCCACAGTGGGTAAGTCTGATTTTATCACCAGCAAGTGCAACCATGGCTTTTCTTGCACATTCTCCCAACCCGGGTGCAACCCCGAGGCTGTTTTACACCCCTGCCCCTTCGGGTGTGTTTTACAACCCTGCTGCAGGCCGGGGCAGGGGCTGGGACTGCTGCGCACCGCGCTCCTCAACGCCGCTCAAGGGCAGCCCTGCGCCCATAAAATCAGACTTACCCAGTTGTCCCAACACAGTTTCGTTGACTGATTTCCTTTTCTCTTTCTTCTCAGGACTATTTTTTCTACCATCTCTTCCTTTCCTTCTCGGGTCACTTTTCTTACCCTTTGTCTTCTTCCCAGTTTGTTCTGGCATTTTTTAGAAAAAAAGGAAAACGCCGTGTGAGACGAGGCACCAGGGACCCTGCGGCGAGCAAGCTCCCCGCGGCACACCCCTGCAGGGATGAAGGCTGGGCTGTGTTTTGGCCAAAAGCAGGTTAAAATCTTTACAGCTTAAGAAAATGTGAATCCTGCAGCCTACATAAAAAAAAAAAGAGACTTGGGCCGTGGATGTGTGCTTGGCATGGCCAGGGTAGCAGGGCCACTGGAGGCAGAGGACTCGCTGTTAACCGTGCATGCAGTGAGACACCCTTCTAGACCAAATAGCCCCAAACCCTGCTCAGAAACCTTCCAGGAGATGAGGAATAACCCCAAACCCTGCTCAGAAAGCCTCCAGGAGGCCAGGAGCCCTCCAAACCTGTCTGAGTGTCACAGAGAGCACCCATGTGTGCTCCAGCCTGCTGCAGGAGGGATCGAGCTGCAAGGAGCTGAGTGGCAGCAATGGCACCGGCAGCATTTTAAAGCAGACCTTGATGTGATTTCACCTTCCACACTCGTACCATACAAAAAACAAAGATATAAAATTTAAGTGGTGTATTGAACATAACTAAACGCAGTAGGAAAGATGAGCACCACTGCCTACGGAAAGCCAGGAATGTAACTCCTGGCTATGCAGACCTTCAGCTGAAGATCGATATTTCCGAAACGGCTTTGAATTTCTACTGGATTTATTCCTCTTGGGTAAACAGGACAAATACATACCCTATAAAAGTACAACTTGTATTGCCAAGCGAAATACTCCGAAGGTTTTTACTTACTCTGCTGGGCCATTCTCCCACACCAGTCCAGCTATTAATTTCTGGAGAGGAAAGGACGTTGCCCTCAAACCAGAATTTGGGCAGCTAGTGGGACTGGTGCTGAGACACGCAGGCTTTCTGAGCTCGGCCAACAGCTTGAGCTTGCACAAGCTGTGCCACTACCGAGCAATGATTTTACCAATTTGATGCTGTTCCTGATGGAAAAAAGAACACGCGGGGTGAGCAGGGGAGGGCACCTGCACCGCACCTGCCTGCACCTGGATATTCGGAGATCTGCAGCCCAGCAGCCCCGCAGGAGCAAAGGGTTCACCACCAGAAGGAAAAAGCAAAAGCCAAACTGGTATTTGCTGCTTTCCTGCCAAGTAAGAGGAGAAACGCAGGCACATTTTTCACTTCGCTTGCAAAATAAAAATATAACTTTGTTTAGACAGCACAATGGATCTAAAGAGAAGCACGACCATTACTTTTTGAGGAGGAACCTGTCAAAATAGCAGCCGTGTCTCAAAGCCAGTGTTTACTTTCCACTTCTTGCAAGAAAAACACGGGAGAGGGCGGTGGGTTCATTTTACATGAGCAGTTCTCACTGATTGATTAAAAATCTCCTGCTGAAATCCTCATTTATCAGTGGGGAAAAATAAACCCCTCAGGTATGGAGCTTTATGTGGGAGCCATTCCAGAAAAAGCTGTGCCAAAACCACCTCTAGAGTAACCCCAACAGATTTTGGTCAGTCGCTGCCATCAATAGGAGTTGAAAACTGGCCTCAACCAGGCAAAATGATGCAGATTTCCCCCTTTCTCCAAGAAATTACAGGTGTGCGTGGCAGGCCAGTGAGAAGCAGTGCAGAGAGATTGCTGCAGGGACCATTCCCCATTGAATTCAGATCACTGAGCGCTTCGTGAGAATGCAGAGCAGGGCAGTAAGGTATCCAGAGGTTTGGTCCTGCGGGCTGCTCAGTACCTTTAGCTCTGAGTATCGCCACCTGGAATAAGGCTTAGGAAACGTGGGGATGCTGAGAGCACCCTGTGGGATGAGGGTCTGCACAGCTGGGTGCTGCCCTGCACCAGGAGGGTGGGACGTGCCACCCCACAGCAAGGAGCGGCAGGGCCAACAGAAAATAATCACCAAAACACTCTTTTATCCATGGAAAGAGTAACAGGGAGGCCAGCCTGGTGCTCGATCCTGGCTTAGGGCAGCACT
Source organism: Nettapus auritus (assembly GCA_011076525.1). Lineage (NCBI taxonomy): Eukaryota > Metazoa > Chordata > Aves > Anseriformes > Anatidae > Nettapus > Nettapus auritus. The sequence continues at coordinate 16,492,959 of CM021777.1, forward strand.
GGGGGATGAGTGCTCGGCTCATGCACAGGGGAAGGCACGGACTGGTGCCGTGCTCCCACCTGAAAGCTGCATCACCACTAGCAGGGCCAGCATGCTGCCAGAGAGAGACTGGCAGCTTGGCTCGGCCACTTCAGAGCCTACAGCTAATGGGCCAACACGAACCTTTTGGGGTAACAAGAAAGTAACATTCACATCAAAATGCAATTACAAAGTCTTCACACCAACCTGCTGCATGAACCACCCCACAGCAACAGCTCTGTCCCTGACAAGTCACCTCCAGGCAGGACAAACTAGATTACCTGAAAGTAATCAGCACAGACATCCCTTTGTGCCAGGGGATGGTTTCAGGACACAGAATGTGGGGTCTCCAGTTAGTGACAAAAGCCAGGAATGCAATTTTCCACATGCCCAGGCTGTGCCCGTGACACAGATTCAGTGTGGGAGCTGGTGGGTGTGCGGGGACCCAGCAGCCCCAGGGGATTTTGGCTCCTTACAGCGTGCCTCAGGCCCCTGCGCCACCCAGCTCCGGCCACGGAGAGGGATCTGCACAGGATCCAAGCCCCACACGTCTCAACACGCACACGTCTCGGCCTCCAGAACTTTACTCAAAGGAAACTTTTGTAAAGGAAAGCTCAGCCCAGACAGTTCCTGAAGAAACCCCAAACATGTGATGGCTTCAAATGCAACTCCAAAGCCACAAACACAACAAGCGTCGGCAGAGTCTGCCAAAGCGCCAGATGCTGCTTCTGGAAAAACTGTTCTGCAGCCACGGTGCTTGGGTCCTGCGCTGCCACTGAAAAAAGGAGGAGGGATGAGGAGCTGTGGGCTCGGGCACTGCTCGTTAAAGCAAAAAAAAGGCAAAAAGAAAGCAACTTTATTTCAGTTCCTTAATAAAAAGGTGCCAGAGGCTGTGCATGAAGTTTGTGTGATGTACCCCGCTGACCAGTGTGTGGAGCAGGGAGAAGGAACTACAGGCCACCAGGGTTAAAGGAGGTAAAAGCCATCCCATCAGCAGCTTAACTTCAAAAAGGAGGGGGCAGAACAAAGCTCTCCTCGGCAGCACCTCCACGACATCCCCCAGGCTGTTGTGTCATCATCAGCACCTAGCCACACGATTCCTGCCCTCAGAGAGGGGGATCGGGAGGAGTGTGTGAAAGCACAGACCTCCGGCACTCCACTTGCCCAGGGCTTGGCTTTATTGTGAGCTTCTCAACAGAACTGCCCACGTTTTAGGAGTCGACACACGAACCATGCTGCTACAGCCCAGCAGGACTGGGTCTCTTTGGGTGCGAGACTGAGGCTTGGGTGTCAGAGGAGGGCACTGAGAGCGTCAGTGAGAAGCTCTTGCAAGCGGTACTGACCTGGGTAAAGATCTTTCTCAATAAGTTTCATCTGGAGATGGAAGATCTGCTCCTGGAGTTTACAGATGGTGTGTTTCATTTTCTCCCGTCTCGTCACCATGTAACAGAGATTTCTAACCTACAGAAACACAAGAAACAGCGTTCGTTTAGGCAGGGCTCGAAGGAAGTCCCCTGAAGCTGTGTGGCTGCTTCTGCTCTCGGGGTTTCCATCCTCTCATCTCGGCCTCACCTGGGCTGCACCAGCAGCTCCGACCAGGGCTCCTCGGTTACACCAGGGCTTTGGGAGAGGGCAGAAAGCAAAGCAGATGTAGCAGCAACTCTCTCTGCAGAGCGCTGCACACCCTGCCAGTGTTTTGGGGGATTTTCACCCAGAAATTGTACTTGGTACAGCAATGGCACGGATGCACAGAGGGTTGTAATCCCCCGTTAATTGTCCACAGTCGTAACGAATCCTCTTCAGGACTCTGAAAATCTCAGAGGCAGGGGTGCTGTGGAGGAGCGCTGTAACACTGAGGTTTTAGAGGAAATGGTTGGTTTGGGCTTTGAGATAAAGATGCTGCTGGAAGCTCTGGTGACTATTTACTCGGCTTCCTGGCCCCATGGAAGAGGGAAGCACCAGGTACTCTGGGGTGCCCATCCACAACACCAGCTTCTCCACAGGCTGGGGCTCAGGCCACCTTCCTGCAGGCCCGCTGGGGCCTGTGTATTATCCCAGCACCCGGGGACAACCCGGGAGCACTCACACGTAGTGAGAGAAAAGCTCTTTTGTTGTTTTGTTTTGTTTTGTTTTTTTCCCCAATCCCCTAGCTGTAAATACCGAGAAGCGAGCTACATGCTGTATATTTTACTACGTTCTCTCTCTCTCTCTCTTTTTTTTTTTTTTTTTTTTTTTTGTTCTGGATGGAAGAAAACATCCAACTGAAATTTCTTTATGAGGAAAACAACTGCCTCTGGCAACCGGTATATCACAGCGTTTGGCGGTATCTCTTCTCTGCGATTTTATATTCCTGGAAGAAAACATCACTTGTGCTCTGCTTAGAGACTGCTGGTATTTACACACACTTAGACAGCTAAACACCACCCCGTGCTGCTTCCCCAAGCCAAGCTGAGATGCTGGTAGGAAAGCCTGGAAACCATATAGCTTTTTGGTACAGCTAATTTGAACAACCAGCTACTGGAGAAAGCTTAAAATACAGAAGAATCAAAGAGGGCCAAAGAGAAAAGTCAGAGGGACTGTGTTGGGATTCCCAGGGAGTTCCCAAACTGGGGAAGTCCCCAGGGAGTCCCCTAACTGGGAGTTCTAACAGATTTCATTTGCTGACTTTGCCTGAAGAGGTGCTGGGGCCAAAATCCACCCTGGCCAGGTGAGAGCCATCCGGGACAGCTCAGCACAGCAGTCTGTATGGGGATGCACACAAATATCCCAAGTGCCCAATTTTCTCAGGCCCTGATTGAGGGGCTCTGTATCTCCAGAAGCTCCCAACCTGGAGGAGTGGGGGAACTTTGGGGACACACTGAACGTGTGGGAGAAGCAGCGGTGTCTGTGCTGGCCCTGGCCCTGTTTGGGCTCTGCACAAACACCACTGGTTCCTGCTGCAGCCAGGACTGACCCAAGCACGGGAACGCTGCCCTGGTCCCAGCCCAGCCCCACGCAGAGACCAAACACAATGCTGTGAAAGCAGGAGCAAGGAGAGACAGACGGGCAGAGCGATGGCACTGATGTATTCAGGGATGAAAGTCGATACTGCTGCAGAAGAGAGACTGATAGCTTGAAATCCGACTGCTTTTAAACATAAGGCTCTCGGGTGAGGTAAAAATGGGCAGAGAGAAAGGAGACGAGATGGCATCAGGATGGCACGAGCTGGAGCTGAGCTGGGGCGTGCTGTGAGCATCCCCACGTTCCCCCAAAGCTTACCAGGGGGTTAAATTGTGTCACAAATCCACTGCAGTTTGGAGATAGGGCTCAGGATAAGCAGGGGGAGCATCGCTGCCCCCTTCACTTCCCAGAGAGCAGCAAGTACCCTGCAGACCCTTGTCCCTGCAATGTCCTGAGCCCCCCAGCAGCAGCCTTGTCCCTGCAGCACCCAGTCCTGCCCTGCAGCGTCCTCTGTCCCCCAGCTCAGGGCAGGGCAGCACCACCTCCCTGCAAAGCAACAATTTCCCTGCTTTCCTCCTTCCCTGCCCGCTCCCAACAACCTCCTGAGACCTTCAGTGGCTCCTGCTCCCCTTTCTGTCAGGTGGGTAGCAAGGATTCACCCCACCAGCAGCAGCAGAAGAAGGAACCAGGCAGGGCTTGGGTTTTAAGCAGAGGAGGAAAGGGAACTCAGCCCCAGTGCCCCAGCCCTGGCAGCCCTGCCCTGCCTGCCCCACGTCCCCCCGACAGAAGCAGCACCATGCGCCCCCATCCCCTCCCGGGCTCCTTTCTGCTGTCTCACTGCTCGCTGCGCTTCTTCCCCATGCTGCTTCTCGCCTCCTTCTCGCCCCTCCTCTTCTCCAGGCCGCCTCTGCCCCGTCCCCGCTCCCTGCGCGCAGCCATGTCGGCCGGACCTCCCTCCAGCAGCGAGGGGACAAGATGCTGCCGGCAGTGCTCAGCCCCAAGGCTCCAGCACCTGGCCACTGCTGCTTCTGCTGCTGCTAGTGCTTCTGCTAGTGCTGCTGCTGCTGCTTGGCTAGCGCCTGCTCCCCGTTCAAGTGCTGCTGCTCCCTCCCCTGCGGCAGGATGCTGCATCCCCAGCACTGCTCTGCCGCCGCCGGCGTCTCCCTGCAGAGCTGACCCACTTCTGGCCACGCAGGGCAGGGTATGCCCGGTCCTGCTGGCCCTGCTGTTTGCTCCTACCGTGCTCCTGTCTTTGCAAAGATGTGATGTGTTCCTGTGCCTCGCTGCTGGGAAGCATCTGAGGGGCAGCATCTGAGGTGATTTTGTGCTCTGAGGGCAGTGACTCCTTGTTGAGGCTACAAAGGGCACGGTGAGCCCCTTCTCAGCACAGCAGCATCCACCCCATCCACCCGGCCCCATTGATTAATGCTCCTCTCCCTGCACAGGCACTGGCGAGCTCAGACCCCACAGACAATTGCTCCTTTTGAACTCACAGCTGACTGCCACGGGCTTATTTCACCGATGGCAGTGTTTCAGCAGTGATGAGCCGTGTGTGCTGAGCATGGCAGCGGACTGGCTGCTCTGTGATTGTGCCGTTTCATCCCCTTTCAAAAGGCTAGCCTGGGGACAAGCAGCGGGGAGAGGAGTGTGTGCTCCCACTCCAGATGAAGGGAAGCAATCGTTAGGGCAAGACTGGGGCAGCAGGGAACAGGGCTCGGCCTGTCTATAGGCACCAGGGCACATCAGAGCAGCCCTGACAGAGCGTACAGGCATGGTGTTATGGGGTAAAGCTGTACTCACCCTCTCCAGGTCTTGCCTGAGGTGTGTGAAGAGCTTCAAGCGTCGGTAGAGAACATCCTGTTCCTGCTGAGCCAAGTTGTCCACCTCATCCGTTTTTGGTGTCAACAGCGGTTTGTTGGAGTTGGCTTTCCTCTTCAGCTTCCAGTACTGATAGACAAAATCCACTAGCGATTCGCTTAGGTCAAGGTTCTCTGCCACCTCCGAAGGCTTCACGAGTTCATAGAAGTCCTCCTCCAGCTGCTGGAGCTTCTGCTTCCGCAGCGTGACCTTCTCCAAGTCCAGCTGGGCCTGGTCGGGCTCTGTCCGTGCCTCCTCGGGCAGTTTGGTGGCACCGGTGCTGTGCTCGAGGCAGAAGGACTTGAACTTCACTTCGTCGTTGTCCGCTAAAATAGTCCGCATGTCGAGGTTGTGGTCGAAGGCGCAGGTGACGTGGAACGCGGTGACGCAGGCGGGCATGGAGCACTGCGGGGAGAGGGACAGGGCTGAGGGCAAGGCACCAACGGGGTGACAACACCTACCACAGGTGCCCCAAAACAGATATTGTTCATGGCAGAATGACGTTACTGCCCAAATCATGCATACCCATGAAGCTGGACACCAAAAAGCCAAGCAGAAGAAAACCAGGGCTCACCAGATATCACCGGGCCCCTTCCCACCCTACCTGCGGCACCATTCTGTGCCTGGTTATCTTTCCCCCACCACTAACAGGAGCTTCCAGTTCTTCCAACAAGACACATCAGCAGTCCCAGGCAGCACGTGGGCCAGTGGGCTGCTCAAAGCCTGCCAGCCGACTTATCCTGAGTGAGAAATCCCCGCCTGTACTTCACCTGATCCTTAACCTGCTCCACTCTTTTACCGCACCCGAAGCCAAAATGCCATTTTTATCGAGCGTACAGATGTCAAGGTATGCAAGCGAATGTGCTATGTCAGATGCTCCCAGAGCATGGTGCCTTTTCCTTCTGGAAATTACACAGATTCTAGTTAGCCCCATTAAAAAGAAAAAAAGGAAAAATAAAAGAAGGAGGAAGTTCACCATATACAGAACAAAACACGCTCTGCATGTTCACAAAATTAACTTTCAGAATGGCTAGACTGTTGTCAAACTTGTATCAGATTAAATTTTTAACAATTTCCCTGACTTACCCGATTCTCGAGTTACCTGGACCCCACAGACAGCAGAACCCAGCCCAGTCTCCTACAGACAAAAGCTGCCTACAGCCAGTGTGGTGCCTGTACCCACCTCAGCACGTCCCCCCCGTCCATTCATTAACTGTTTTTTAATGGCTCAGTGTCAGGTAATTATTTCAACCATAACCCATACGAAATCAGTCTATTCCAGCTCCTAATGAGCAGTTAAACTGCCATAAGGAGACATTTTAAGTGGCCGATTGCTGCAGGCACTGCGTTTTGGCGATTGCTCTTGTGGGGAAGCAGGGCACAGGCCGACCACGCCGAGGCACGTAAAGCTCCCTGAACATTGATGACAAACCCTTCAGCATGCGACCAAGCTTTGCTGGGGCTCTGCTGCACTTTAATTCTCCAAAATAAAATGAAAAAACTGCTGGTGGTAGCTGAGGAAGAAAAGTTTGGTTGCTTTTTGTCTCCATCCTATCAGCCCTGAATCCCTCTGCTGTTGTGCCATCACCGAGCGCGTGAACTTTTGACACGGCCGCTTTGCGAGATTTTCCCTCAACTTTGTTTACGAAGCCGCTGGTGCTTATGAAAGCAGGAGGCTCGCGCTGCTGCCGGGGCCAAGAAAAGCATTGGCAAGCAGTGTCCGAGTCCTCCGCTTTCACAGCCTGCTCCAAAGCCTCTGAAACCAGTGGGAAGAGTGGGGCCAGCCCCCGAGCGGCACCAGCACAGCCCCAGGTGCTGGGCACCAACACCCCGGGCAGTAAGAGGCTGCTGCTGGAGGCACGGATGGGGCTCAGCATCCCCGGGACTGTCCTGCAAGCACCTCCTGCTCCAGCTGTGTCCAGCCACGTGCACATCTCCACCTGCAGGCACGAAATGCAGGTGGTTTATTAACTCCTCTCTCCACTCACCCTATTTAAACATGCCCTGTTCGCTCCTAACTCCAGCCTGGAGCTGCTCGTGAAGGCAGCCGAGGGCTTTCAGAGGAGTCCGTATATCATGTGCTGGCTTTTAAAGCGCACGCTGCTCCTGCAGTCACGGAGAATGATTTACCAGGAGAAGGAGACGCAGTGTCGCTTGGTGGAGTCCCTCGCTCTCACTTTAATGCTACGCTGAGGTCGGAGGCCTTGGCTGGCTCTAAGTTCCCCTGATGGAGTTTTCTTGTTGGGTAGCCAGGATGGTAATTTCACTGCACTGAGCTACTTTAAATCATCGGGGAGATCCCTTTGTTCTGCTCTGTGCATAAATACCTCTGGAGGAAGGGGATAGCACCTTGCCGCCGCGGGAAGCTGAGCTGGGGACAGCCACTCGGCAGTGGCACAAGCCATGTCCCTGCCCGAGCCACTGCAGCAGCAGAGAGGATCACAGCACCTCGGGAATAAAGCAAAGCGAACGCCACCCGTCCTGCATTCCTCCTCCGACAGATGGCAAGCAGCAGTTGTCAGAAACCGTGCCCGAAATGCAAATGGGAAATCCTGAGGCAGCTTGGCTGACAGGGCAACAAAGGGAGGTACTTGGTCAGCAGCAGCCACCCAAGGGCCTCGCAGGAGCTGACAGGAGAACCTAGGGCCCCATCCCGCTCCAGTGGGCACAGCACGGCGCTGGGACGGACCCGGTGTCTGCAGGGAGCAGGCAGGGCTCTGCCACGCACAACAAAATGGTTCAAAAATGGGTGTACGAACTGCTGTAGGTCCTGAATCTGCTCTGCTATTGATGGTGCCGCCTCGTCTCACAGCACCTTCCACTCAAGGACTTCAAAACGCGCTGCTCATCAGCCAGGCAGAGGCAAATCCATGCCCAAACCCAATCCTGAGATGGTGAAAACTGCACCAGAGATTGATGTGGGCTGTTAATTAGTTCTAAAGCACTCTTCCTGGGAAGAAGTAGCGGGATGATTTTATTTGCCAGTGAAATTCACACGCTGCTAACCGTGAAGCCCAGCAGATGTTTTAACAGCTTACAGCGGTGCCGTGCAGCAGTCTGGGGGCTGAAGTGGAAGGAAGTGGCTACTACAACAGAACTGCAAGGGAAATTTAGGAAGGAAAAACTAATTACCCGTGCTGAACCCCAGCCAAGCCATCAGACATGACACTTCTGCACCCTCACAAGAACTACCGGATGATTTTTAGTGACCACAGATGGTCTGGATCCTGGTGGTGCCGTTCAGCTGAAGTACGCAGTTCCAATATTGCAAACACCCTGGGAGGATGCTGGGGTACTTCACGCTGGGGCAGAGGATGCTGATGAGTGCACAGAGCACCCATACTACTCTTCCCTGCCCCAAGGTTTCAAGGTTTTGGAGCAGCTAAAAGAGATGTGCCGTTTTGTGCTGCACTGGAAGGTGGTGGTAAGCTTTTCCTGTTGCTTTTCCCAGCAAGGAGGGTGCTGGGTCCTTCTCGCCGCGGGCGCGTTGGGACTTGGGCTGCACAGGATCCGGCTCCTGGCACTCTCTCTTTCAGTTCAGCAATACAAACAAGAAAATTCCTACTGGATACTGAATGCTCTTTGGCATCTCCCCATGTCTGACCACAAGAACCACCATGAAGTCATTATTTCCCCTCAGAGGAGAAGGGAGAAGTGCACGTTCAAGGCTGTATCGCTGCTGCCCAGCACAAGGGAGCTCTGCCTTCATGCCGGCTACACCGGGTGACCATGGGTTCACAAAGACATAAGGGAAGTAACAATGTGCAAGCAGCAATGTCAGGGGCTTGGAGAGGCGCAGGAAGCCCTTCTTGGGTTTGCTTTGGTGGTCAAATCCGGATGGGGACACATACCTTGATGCACAGATCCTTGGTGCCTGTGCAGAAACTCCTCATATTTGTCTCTGCCCAAGTGACAGCTCCTCTGAAGTTGTCTTTGCCCGTGAGCAGTCCTGTGCCTGTCAGTGTGACAGGCTCCTGCTCCTTCAGCTCGCCACCGAGGATCCCATCTCCCATTTCAGCCAAGCCCAGCTCTGCCCGGCCACTGGGAAAAACCTGTCCTGGGAGCAGCGGCCGACCTTCCCCTGCCTGCGGGCACCTGGAGCATCAGCTCCTGCTGCCAAGAGCTAAGTGCTCTACCAGAAAACAACCCTCTCCTTTCAGAGCTGTGTCACGAACCTAAAACGCTGACAAAGGTAGTTAGATTACACCTGTATAAACAGGCACTAATCAGAAATATGCTCCATAAACATAAGCTCTCAAAACAGAGCTCTCTACCTCTGTGAGTATGGAGCCTGTTTATTTATCTACGGGTGAGCTCGCTGATTTACTCCTTAAATCCTCAAACAAAGGCACTGCCTGCTTTTTTTTCCTTTTTCCCTTGAAGCAAAATCATCGTGTGAGCACTCGTGTGACACTGGGGACATCCTCACGGAGGCTTATAAACTGCTAGCTGCCGGCACGCTGGACAATAAAGCTCCTGTTCCATTTCAGGTGACCTTTAATGCAAATCCATTCAGTCCCAGGCCCCGCGCTGCTAACGTGTGATGCTGCTGGTGAGAGGATGAAGCCTTGGAGAAGCTGAATTCTCTTTGATGCTGCCAAGCCTGTTTGCCTCCTCTCCTTGCCCTTCCGTTCTTTGAAAGCAGTTGCTGCTATGACACAGTATCTCCATCTGGCAGGGTGAATAAGCAGATCCACCCAGAACCATCAAAAAAGAAGTGAGTCAACGCTGGAAATTTAAAGAAGTATTGCGAGGCTTCATTTCAAGCTAGGGGGGTTGCTTTTAAAGAGCTCCCTTTAAAGCATGAAACCTGAGGCAGGAGCACCAACAGCAGAGCCTGCAGACCTGCTCCTATCACCCTCCTGCCACCAGCCAGCTGCTCTCGTCCCCAGTTCACTGCCCTAAGCCCCCACCCCTGCAGTGCAGCTCCCAGCGCCATACAGGAGCTGGTTAGCTGGGATTGGTACACATCCAAAACTTTCTCCCAATTTTTCAAAGCTTAATGGCTATTCCATGCCCCCTCTGCATGCCAAGATTGGTTCCACGTCGGGGCTGCCAACGAAAGCACGAGGCACCGGCACCGCACAGCTGCAGATCCCCAGCCCGTCCCCAGGGACTGCCCAGGGCAGGGTGAAGCAGGGAATGATCTGCTGAGTGACCCAGCTAAGCTCCTGGCATGCTCCTGCACCAAGTGTGCTGCATTTTGAACTGGAGCTTCTGCTCCTGTTCCTTTTCATAGCCCCAAAAGCTCTTCCCTGCTTTGTAGCAGGCGAGTACGGAGCGCCTTGCTTTTAGTCTCACATGTGAAAGCCTCGCCCCCTCGCCAGCATGCTGCTGGTGGGGGAAGAGCAGGAAATCAGATGTCTGCGGTGGTTTGCTTAGGTGTGGCAAAACAGGAGAACATGTGGGAATGTAATATGCACTAAATGCTCTATTTTGCAAGCTGGTAGGCTTGGGGGGGCTGCCTGAAGCTGGGGCTTCCTGATGTCTCCTTCACATCCAGCCCCACTGGCTTGAGAAATGCTGGGGCTTTCAATCTCATGAGTATTGCAGGTTCCTGGCAGATGTGCCAAGCCCTTCCACTGCAAGTTCCTGACTTCAAACCAAGGTCGTCTGTAGTCCTGGTAATTAGTGTCACTACAGCAACATCGCTGTGTTATGCAAAGAAAAGTTCAACTGGATTCCTGGCGCTCAGTGTATGAAACAACTGAAAACACCTGATGATGTCTGATCAGTGTTCACGCTCCCTGTTAGGTCTCTTCCTAGGACTCAGAGCAGAAACACACTTTGGCTGGATCTCATCCACAAACAGCTCGTGAATCTCTGGTGGCCACTAAAGGCACAGCTGCAGGGTCTGGGTTTCCTCGGGGGCGGTTCACGTACCTGAATACAGGTCCCAGTGCATTCCTTGCAGAGGCTGCAGGACAGAGCCCATCTGCTTGCTGGGATGTGGGAGATCTTTGTAATGGGTTCCATTTTTTCAGGACATCCAATGCTAACCTGGTCACGAAAACAGAAGACAGAGTCAATACCTGTTGCTATCCCAAATCTCCTACAGGGGATATTCCTGGCAGTCAAAATGAGGGGTGGATTTGTATTTGTTATTTTTCAGGTCACTTGCAATTTGGGGAAAAAAAAAAACAAAACAAAAAACACAAATATGGAAGAAACCGAAGGAAACATTTATGCTGGTGTTTCCTCTGAACTGATTCCTCATTTGGATGCTGTTGTGTATCTCGGACAGGCAGAGGCAATCTGCATTATCCTGCCCAGGGAGGTTGGTCCCATGGGTGCCCCTCAGCCCTGGCTGGGTGCTGAGGCCCCTTTGCTCTCCTGCAGTGCTGGGCTCTGAGGACGCTGGGGAGCAGCACGATGCTCTGGCCTTTCTCTTGTACCCACCCACCTGCCAATCTGAGCTTGTATTTTCTCTTTCCTGTCGTTCTGGATGCTGGTAAGTCCTCACCTCCCCAGTGTTCCTCTTTGCACTTCACACCACCCGAGGATAAGGCGACACTTTACAAATTGCTCCAACGTCACCTCTCCTTGGGGAGCACGGGTGCTCCCTGCGAGCAGGGCAGCAGCTTGCACCCTGCAGCGTCCTCCCTTAATGGGATGCAGCTTGGCTGCTAATTAAACACACAGCCTGGTGACCGACGGGCAGCGTGCCTCTGACCCCAGCAGGGCTCAGTGAGCCAAACTGCGATTGCAATTCAGATCACCCACAGATATTCCGGGCTCAGACCTGGCAGACAGCTCCGTGTGCAGCGGTATTTCAAGAGGAGGCTGGAAAACACCTTACTTACTTCAGGTATCCATAAGGCACAGCTAACGTGGACCCATTTTGTCCCGCTCCGAGTGGGCTTCAGCGCTCCCCCTCTCTTGGGGCACAGCAGACACTTGGGCTGGACGCCGAGGGCGCAGGTGCGGCACAGCCAGCTGCCGATGGGGACCTTCAGGATGCCGTAGCAAGCCTGCACAGATGGAGGGAAGTTGGTTAGTGTGACCGTCCCGGGCCAAGCATCCTCCTCCTGCAGCACAGAGGGACCTGCTCCTTCCCCTGGACATTTTTAACTACTGCTGGCTTATTGCCGTGGCAGCTGGGTGTCTAATAACAGAAAGCAGACATGAAGCAGCTCCGCAATCAAAGCAGCCAGTCTAAATTCTTCCTTCCTCACTACCTTCCGTATTGTCCCACGGATACTCATGCCATATCAATATGTCCTGGGCTTTAATTAAATGCTAAGTACACAAACGTGCTTTGTATCCTGCCAAGCAGCAGCAGCACCGGCAAATGGGGGGAGCAAATGGGCTGCAATCGGCTGCAGAGCCTGCAAGGGCAGCTCCACAGCACGGAAATCTGCCTGCCCATTTTGTGCACGTTTCTGAAGGCCACCCAAAATCACAGTGATTTACAGTCCCACCAGCCAGGGTGCGATTTGGTCTGGTGACCCAGGGATACGAGGTCTGTGTTAGTAGCTCCCCGCACGGACAAGACGGGCAGCGAGAATTTAAGAGCAGCCCAAGTGGGAGCAGCTTTGACTCTAACTGACCCGTCCCGTGTGGCTCGGGGGGATGAATGCTGTGAGAAAACCTCGTGGGGAGATGAGGGCTGCGAAGCCACAGCCCCACGATTGTGAAAGATGGCCACGCTGGTTAAAAACCCAGCACGGCCCAAAGGGGAAGTGAAAATAACTGCATAAAGGTAAAAAGGGGAAACGGACAGTAATGAATATAAATCAGAAGGGAGGAGCATTAAAGGATGGGTAAAGCCAAAGGACACAAGGACAAATCGATGGCCAAGCGAGTGGGAGGCAGAAGGGAACAAAAGGACTCTGACAATGCCCCGGTTGCCTGCGGAGCCACCAGACCTGCTGTGATAATGCAGAGCACAGCCCAGCCAAAGGGCTTAATAAACATTTCTCTTCCCTGCTTGGGGAAGAGCCAAATGATAAGCTGTGCCGTGTAATGACGATGATAAAATACCTTCCACTTCAGCAGTAACTTACAACTGTATTAAACAGCTACCACTAAAACTAGACAGTCTTTAGCCGGCAGGTCCCCATAACTTTCACTTAAAGAGTTTTAAAAGAGCGGCAGACAACTACCTTGGCCACAAACACAGGGCTGCTGGAAGTCTCACAGCACTGAGTGTTTCTGAGAGCAGAGGAGAAGCTCGTGCCTGTGTCACTATTTTGGGAGGCCATGTAATTAGTTCTGGATGTGGCTGCTCTGATGCCTGTCCAGAAGGCAGCAAACAGGCAGTGCCGATAGGGACCCTCACCACTTCATTGTGCTGGCTGTGAGCTCCTTCCCACACTTGTCAGCTCTGCTTTTGGAGGTTTACCCTAAAAAAGAACAGCTTTTGGTCCCGCTGCTGCAGGGCACCGTCACCGTGTTTCTGCCCGTGCTGCTGGCAGGGAGGGCGCAGAGGGGCACAGGGAGGTGTGTGAGCATGGGAAAAGTGCCTGCTCGGTCATCACAGCCAAGAGGAGACCTCGTAACAGGACTTTAGGTTTCCCCAAAACATAAATGGACTCCAACAGCAGTGATTTCCAAGGGAAAAAGTAACTTTGTGAACAGATTATTGGGAAAATGAAGAATTAAAGGAGGTATTATGATTGCTGCAGGTCTACACAGTTCACAGAGGCTTAACTGTGTGTTTCACAGCACCTCCAAATCGGACAGATAAGTCATCCCTGAAACAGATTTCTACAAAACACCCAGTCTGGTACCAGCCAAAACCAGCCTGGTAAGTATTCCTAGGAGAATAACATGGCAGACTGATCCTAAAATACAAGGGTTAGCAGGAACTATCCCCAGGTATGTATCTCTAGCAGAGTCTTGTCTCTCTGTTATTTAACCCATTCAAATAAATAATATTTATTATTTTTTTACTCTGGGTGGGATGTCCAAAGGCTGGGCAGGACGCAGAGCAGAGCAGTTGGGTCAGGACCTGTCGCAGGGAGGGCACAGCCGTGGCCCCACGCCAGGGAAGGGGAATTTGGTGAGCGCTGCAGGGCAGGGCTGGAGCTGGATCATTTCCACGCTCGACACAAGTACGACATTTCCACCCTGAGAGCAATGAACCAGAGCAATTTAGCGGCAGGGGGGAAGGATTCCTCCTCCCTGAAAATTTTTAAATGAAGGTTGCATGTGTTTTCTACAAGATGCGCTTCGTAGGAATTAATTAATAGCAAGTCTCAGAGCTTGAGTTATGCAGATGAGATGATCGCGGCGAGCCCTTCCAGCACCGTAACCCCAGCACGTGTGTCTGAGCACAGCCCTTCCTCTCCTTCCTCTGAGGCTCTGGACTTCGTGGCTTTGAGTGTAAAGAGACGGTATCCCTGACAGCTTACGGGCGGACAGTGGGCTTTGGACCTGACCTCACTGCCCGAAAACAGGGGAAAATAACCCGTTTCTTTCAGCAGCTGTTAAATCTAGAAACAAACACCCCAACCCCCCAAAAAAACCATCCCCAAATCGTCCTGGTATTTTGTGGAATCTGATTCACTGATGGAAACCATTCAAAACACCCACCTCTCCCAACTATACATATCTCCAGCGCTCTCCCACCTCCAGGAAATGCTGATGGAAAAGCTGCCCAAAGGATGAGCAAATACAGGAAAAAATGGAAAGAAAAAAACAAAAAACAAAAAACAAAAAACAAAGACCCTTCACAGAGAGGAGATGGAAGCTCTGCTCTGGGCTTCCCAAGCCCAGATACTGGGGCTGATACTGGCACCCAAGGGTCCTGCTCCTGCGCTCCACGCGGGACCCTGCATACAGGGGTCTGCACTGTCTGCCCAGCTCCTCCCGGTGAATGTTTCCCCTCTCCCAGTGCACACAGAGCCCACAGATAGTGCTGCCTAGCTGCTCCTCTCCCTTCCCTCCAGCAAGGGCTCGAAGCATTTACACTCAATTCTAAAAATAAAATATTTCCCTCCAGGCAGCGAAACAAAATGAAACCCCGCACTCATACAGCAGGGAGGCTGGGACAGGAGCCCTGTGATGTGAGACGCCAGCGGAGCTGGAAGGTCCTTCTGCTTGACATCATGCTGCAGTCAGTGCCGTGGAGGAGAGCCAGCGTGGCTCTGCGCCCGCGCTGCTCACCCCTGGGTGCTGAAGAGCCCACGGGTGCAGCTTGGTGCAGGCAAGGAAAAAAAGTGCATTTATGGAAGGGGAGGCGTAACGAAATCACACGGGTGAGGGAATAAGGAGCAGGGGGCACACCGAGCTCGCAGGAAGCCCCGGGAGGTGTTTCTCAATGTGCTGCTCACCTGGTGCACGCAGACGTTGCACTTGTCGCAGAACACCATCTCATTGCCGTCCTCCCCCTCCGGCGAGCGGCACACGTCGCACACCACATCCTCGTCGTACTCGATGCCCAGGCCCTCCTCCGTCTCGATGGCGATGTTCATGTTCTCGTAGCACATGGTCTCCAGCTCCTCCAGCACTCTCTCCAGGGTGATCTCATCCAGCTCGGGCTTTTCTGCAAGGCGCAAGGCAGAGAAGGACGGGGATGCAGCGCCCTGCGACCGCCCAGAGCTGCACTGCACGGGGGAGGCATCTGAGCCTTCAGCTCGAACCAAAACTCCACATCCACGGCAGTGATAAGATCTGCGATTCAGAAAAGGCCCGCTTCTAACTCGGGCTACAGTTTATGTTTCATAGACAGTAACGAAATATTGCTGCTGGCTGAGAGCAACGAAATCCATTCAGCTGAACCAATGCGGATAATTAGGTCTGACAGCTTAAATGTTCAAGGAGACAAGTTTTGCAGGGATGCTTTCTGCAGCGAGGGCTCAGACAAGCTTTGGCAATGCAAAGTCAATGCTTTAATTGTGAAGACTGTGAAAATTGACCCTTACAAGGCCAATTGAATGGAACTGTAAAACCGAAGCCAAAGGCTGGAGCTGAGGACAAACAAGAGGTTTTTCTCTGCCTGGGTCTGGCAGCACCAGGTCAGACCCTGGGCATAGGCTCAGACCTGCTGTGCTGTGTTTTATTGCCCCTGTACCAGGACCTTTAGTGGAAACAAGCAAAAGCCATGCAACCCTCACACTTTGTGCATATTTATAACAAGAGCCAGGGTGCTCCAGGACCGCCCCCCAGCAGCAAGGACTCCCTTGGCGGGGTTCATGGCTACTGTACCCAGCATGTCAGTGCTGCGTCCAGCAGGGTCACGCTGCACCACCGCCACACATCACTGTCCTGTGATCTCCTACCTGTCTTCTTGTAAGGCTACAGGAGGCAACGGCTCGGTTACAGAGCAGGAAAGAAAGGCTTGAGGACGTAGTGGTGTTAGCAGTTATTAACTGAGTGTTGGAGGGGCCACTCGCCTCGCTGGGCTCAGGCAGAGCTGCAGTGTGAGGGCTGTATCCTGGGGCAAGCTCCCCTGTGGGATGAGGCCACGGAGCTGCTCCTTTCCCTGCTGGCCACCATCCCGCCAAAAAATCTCTGTCAAGGGGGAAAGAGACCCGCAGGCGAGACCGGCAAGCAAACACACCATTGTCTGTTTCAGATCTTCTCCAGTGTTTCGCCTTGGCAGGGTTTCCCTTGGCTTGACAAGTCTCTGCAAACATCTAGCCTGGCATTTCACATGTCTGTGTCGAGGCTGAGATCCCATCTCAGGCAGACAACGCTGCTCCCTATCGCAGCCCTTTCAAGAGCCGGCGCTGCCGTGCCGCAACATGCCGAGTGGCCCGGCCGGGCCTGTTTGAGGAGCCATGAGCCCCAGCGGCAGGCACAGAGCCCTGCAGAGCCCTGGACCAGCACGTGGAGCCCAGAGCTCCTGGAGGAGCTGGAGCAGAGCGTGGAGCTGCACCAGGATGCCAGCACCATGGCTTTGCCTCCATGGTGTCCCTTTATAAACTCACCACCGTGATGCCCTTGCTGTAGGAGAAAGCCTTCCTCTTCTACCCTAACGTGACTTTAAGCATACAACTCTCAGCCAGCGTTTCAAACCCTGTTATTAAATATCCATCAAATCTACTATTTCACATCCCATTCTTTCCAATATTTCAAGCTCTGGTGGAAAGCACAAAGCCCACAGACACCAACTTCCCTCCTGCACAGCTCCCATTCCGCATCAGGTGCAAAGAAGCTGTGTTCGAGCACGAGTGGTGTCGGATGGAAGGTGGCTTGCTCCTCGGCTTGCGGGCAATGTACTCATTACGCTGCTACATGGAGAAATATAGATCCCTGCCTTCTCTCGCTCACACGCTCTCACACTCCGTTTAGATGTAATTACATTTGGAATTCGTTTGCCAAGCACCATTCAGGATACCTCGGAGCTTATTGAATTGACAATTGCACTTGATGGGGATGAAGCGATTAATCGCTTATGAAACACTAAACAATGGGGCCTGAGGGTGAAGTTCTTTTTCCATTTGAGCTCCATTTATCTCTTTCTGCATCATATAAAGTTACTGCTATTAAACTCCATTCATAAAATTGTCATTTTTTTGGCTGAGAAAACACTATCCGTATTGATTGTGGCCAGCCAAATGGCAAAAACAAAAAATACTCCACCGAAACACTCCCCGTGCTGTACCCACTTGTGCCACTGTTATCTTCTCTGGGAGTGAAGGGCAAAGACCCAGACTCAGACCTTGGCTACACCGAGTAACTCCAGCTGAACAAGACCAAGGAGCAAGCCCCAGGTCACAGTCATGTCCTTGAGATCAAAACCAGGACTGTGGACTTGAAAGGACGACCAAGAGAAAGGCATCTGCACTTGGCTACCTACTTGTATGGTAGGGTCTCATATAAAAGGGGGGTAGAAAGTAAAGCTTTTGGGGCTTCCGCAGAAGAGGGCCAATACCACTGCTGATTTCTCATAGTTTCTGTCTGGAGGGACATGGCTAGAAGTGAGGATTTCATCTCTCACCGCTATGATCGTGATGTGGAGCCATGCTCACAACACGAGCAGAACAGAAGGCTCCACTTCCCATCGCCCCTTCCAGGAGTCCTCCCAGGCTCTCCTCCCACCAACACTGACCCAGTAACGATGACTGGTTACCATGTGGATCCCTGCAGAACCCCTCTGTGCCCAACACAGACCATGTTTCATAGGAACAACTCTAATTTGGGATGTGGCCATGAAGCCCACCGAACCCGCAGGTTTTCCAGGCTGCACCCGCTCCTGGCCCATAGCGGTTCAGTACAGGTGGCAGAGGGACAGACCTGGCTGCTGAAATGCATCCAACCGAGGTGGCACCTGGCATAACAGAGGAAGACGCAGCTCTTGGATGGTATTTATGGAGTTGGGGCTCTCAGGCTATTGGGTATGAGGCACAGAAGTGGGAATTTGCTCATTATCCCCTTCCAAACCTTGGGGATGAGCCTCTTTTCATCCTCTCCCCCAGCAAGTGGTGCTCCCTCCTGGCTCCTGCTGCCTCCTCCACCTCCTGAGGTCCCTGGGGATCAGCATCAGCCCCAGGAGGACACCACCCACCCCGGGACCACCTCCCCACAGCCCACGGGGAGGCCCAGCACCCAGCGGAGCCTCCCCAGGATCCCTCCCTTGCCCCCAAGCAAGGCACAGCCCGGCCCAGCCGAGCATCCCCAGGCACACTCCTTCACACGACGCCGTCCTCCGGTATAATTATTTCTGCAATACTGTAATTTATGTGGCATGAAGGAGCAATATTCTCCCGCTAAATGAATTCTCAGCTACTCTTTATCCTGGTTTGAGCCTACTCAGTGCAGGGAGAAAAAAATAGCTGGAGAGCCACCTTTCACAAAACAGAGACCTATTTCTGACTAAACTGCACTCCACTGAAATCAATTTACTGAAACAATAAATCCCTTTAGCCTGTGGAGTATACCTGGAGATAAAACAGCTCATGAACAAACAATCATCAGGGCTGCAGGCTGGGCCATTAGTTGATTCACAAGCTATAAACCTCGGAGTCTATTTTTCATGAAAAAAAAAAAAATACAGGAAATACAGGAGCAAAATTACCATTGCTTTTTAAAGAAAAATGAAGGGAAAAAAAAACCACTTGTGAGATGATGTTGGTCCGTCTCTTTGAAAACCTGAGAGGAAAAGGCTGCCAGGTCCTGATCGCCCAGGGACAGCCAGCGCCTTGCTGTCCTGAGCCTGCAGCCCCTGCCCACAGCACGCTGGGGAGATGTGGCAATCATGTTCATCCTTTATCAGCATTATTTATAAACAGAGCCCTACTAGAAAGTGGGATCAACGGACCCAACAGCAGCATAGTCTGCAGGAGCTGAACACAGGCAGTGAAACTTCCAGATATTTTGTTACCAACCCAGCCTGCTAATGCACTTAAAAAGATTTACAGGAACCAATTATCGCCCTTTATGCCACCCACTGACATCAATTATTTCTCAAATTTACGATGATGACAAAATGTTTTAGAAGCCACTTTCTGATCTGCCATCTCCCTCCAGCAATGCTCTGCACTGACAGCGCTGTCCTGGAGCACTCCTGATGAAAGCCTCCTCGCTGCACCCAGCAGCAAACCCCGAGGAGTGCTGGGGACTGCTGCAATTGCTGCGAGGAGCTGATGGGAGACGGCGGAACGATGCCTGACACCAAGCTGGCTGGGCTGGGAAAGGTGATGGTAACACGTCTAGAGCTCACCGTGCTGCTGTCTCCAGCCCTGCTCCTCCATCCCTCAGTGCTGCTTTGCTGGGGCACCTGATCCTAGCAGGAGTTAAAATCAGGTGTCTTTCCAGAGGCTTGGGGTGTTTTCACCTCTGCCCAGAGCTTGTGGAGCTGCTACCTGAAAATGTTTCTGGCTTTCCTTGCTTTAAGGTAACTTAAAGGCCGGGGCTATATTCACACAAAATGAGAATGGATCATTATGCAAGCTTAGATTACAATTTGGTTTTCTTACCCCAAAATGGTCCCCCCAGGTGCAATCAGGGACAGCCGCGGCCAGGAGAGTCCTCATCCCCGACACCACCGGGGTTGCTGAGAACAGCCCCAAATCTGCCCCCTCTGGTGCACCCTGAACCCTTCCTGGCTGTGGGGAAGGCACTTGAAAGCTGGGTTCCGGGCTGGCAATTCAAGGAAATGGATCCCACTGCAAAAAGGACAGGGTTCTGTGCATCCTCCTGTGAGCTGGTTTTGGGAAACCTTCCCCCCGGGGGAGGTGGCCCCTTGATGCCCTGCTGGTCCCCAGCCCAGCATCCTTGGTCCAGCTGCAGTGGTGTGGCACTGAAGGAATTGCCCCAAATCTCTAAAATGCTGCCTCGGGGGAAAACGGGGTCCCCATATCCTGGAGAATGTGTTGGGCTGGGGCAGCCTCTGGCCTCCTGGCTGTCCAGCTCACATTATTTGCCTCTGCTCGGGCAAGCGCATCTTCCCGGGGTTCCTGCACTGACTCCGGTTTATTCCGTGCCTACTTGACCAACCTCACCTCCGCCGAGGGAGGTATGATCTAATTAGCACACAGACATATCTCAAGTATGCAGTGATGAATTCCCCCTGGAGCTTCAAAAGCAATAAATGTGACCTTTGCATGTTCCTGCCATAAAATAACAGGAACACCTCCAGCTCCCAAGATAGAAACTGTGGTGGGCATATGTGAGCAGCATACACCATATGGATTAAGTCAAGGGAATACTGAGGAACTCGTATTCTGCCTTCAGCAAAATTGATTCCGGCAACGTTTTTAGCAATTTCTTTAGGATTTTCCGTGTGTTTTTATGAAGTGCCGATCACTGCAAAGGGATCTTTCAGCCCAGGGCTTTGAAGTCTGCCTAGCCCCACTCTTACAATAGCTTTGGATTTAGTGGAGATCACCAAATACAGCATAAAATCTTAATTTAAAAAAAATGAAGACTTAATGGCATGGCTTCTCTCTGTGCTGCCGCGGGTGACATGTGCATGAATCTGCTCCGGGGTTTCACTCCGACAACTTCCAAGACCCACTTCTTTCACCGTCTCCTATTGCAGCAGCAACAAATAAAACATTTAGGCTTGCTTAAATATTGATTTCATCTCCAGCACATGGAAGCCCTTCGAGCAGTGCCTTTCTCCCAAGCACAGCCCCAGCTACTGAAACGTGTTAGCGGCCAGGGGTTAAAGCCACTGCAAGCTGCTTCGCACGGAGCAGCTCCTGCTTTTGGGAAAGGGAAAGGCTGCCCACCTCGCCCAGGGAGGAGCAGCAGGCTGCAGATCGCTGGAGCTATCTGGAGGTTTATCTGATCCCGGTGATAAAATTCCATCTCGGGGGTGACCTAAAAAGGACTGGAAAAGGCATGTGCTATGCACTACGCGGATCAGCGCCGCTCGCAGCACGGATGAGCTAATAGGTGTTTTCCAGCTCTCCTCCCCACCACCCCTCCACAGCCAGTCAGAGATCACGCTCCTTCTCTGTCATTAAATATTTGGAGGATGACACACTGTGCCCAAGCACTGCCCAATGACAGCAGCTCAGACGAACGCCCAGGAGGAATGTAAACTCCTGCCTATCGCTCCACGCTGTGAGATAACTTTTGCCTTCTCCGAAGAGGAGGAGAGGCAGCAGTTCTCCAGTTAAGTCATGTTAATGATCTCAGAGATTAGCAGAGCTCGTTTGGAAATCTCACTATGTCGTTAAAGTTGAGGGCTTCCGGGAGAAAGTGCTATTTATGGACCACCTCCAGACCAACCTAGGCATGCGGCAGTCTTCTGGATTAGGTGCTGAAGGGCACAAGCCCCATGTTCCCCTCCCTGTTGAGGACCAGAAGCACAGATCCGTCCCTTTATGAAGCAGAGGAGGCTGAGCCTCCACCCCAGCAAGGCCCAGGAGGTGACCAGCAATAGATTTGCTATTTTGACCGAGGGAGTTCAATAAAGAGCCTCGTCAGACCCAACTCTCTCTATGTACACAAAAACCCATCAGTTATATTAAGAGAAAAACACGTCACCTGGGCAAAAAAAAAATCAAAACCCACCAAAACCTGTGTGAAACAGGTGAAAACCTCTGGAAAGTGTTCTGGAGCCAGCCCTGGTGGAGAGGTGGGGGCACTGGGGGATGGGGCCAGCTCACTCGCTGCTACAGGCTGCGGCGTTCGCGGTGGATTTCACACAGCAAACACTGTTTTCCCAAGCTGCTGGCATATTTAAGGCTCAGACGGTAATTACAGAGCTCTTTCAGCAACAGAAATGGACTGGAGAATCTGCTGACGGACAGTGAGTCTCCTTGCGTTACCGCTGCTGCAGTCCCCCGGGTTAGTTATTACCATCTGCGGTGGGTTATTACAGGGGACTCGGGGGCTTCATCAGACACCGTGGTCCCATCCAGCCTGGTGCTGTACACACACCCCCAAAGGACCATCCTTGCGAAAGCTTACTGCCTGATAAATGGCAGGGAGCTGCAGGAAGAAAAATGCAGCTCGCTCAAAATCGCAGAGGGCACCGGTAGCAACACACCCAGTGCCACCCAGCACCGAGCTGAGCACCGGTGGCTACGACAGTGCTCAGGCTCCCCTCCTAAATCCAACACCGCCGCTGGCAGAGCCAAGAGCCTCTCGCTGACATGGCTCGGTACCTGCAAGCAGGGGAAGGATGCGGCCAACACACATCTGGCTCCCCGAGCATCCCCGCCTGCTTCCCCCCCATACGGCGGCACCGGGCTCAGCCTTCGAGTGATCAATCAGCGCGGGGGCTCTCCATCTGAAAACCATTTAAGGCACAGCGTCTGTAAGTGAACACTTTGAAGAAATAATAAAGCGAGCCAAATTTAACCCGCCGGAGCCGGAGGAGCCAAATATCTGCCCGCTTTCTTTTCTGGAGACGTATTAAGTTCGTACAAGGGGGAAGTGGCTAGAAGTGAGGATTTCATCTCCGCCACCTCGAGCTCCATCCCCATCAGCTGTGCACGATCCTGTCTGCTCCAGCACTCACTATCATGCTCTGTGCCACTCTCGAAGACCCTTGCAGCTGGGAGTAAGGCTCCGTGGAGGCATGTTTCAGCTTTCACTGTGCCCTAAATGTGAATGTTTTATCACTGTCACTCTTACCTGTGCAGCAGCAACCACACCGCAGCAGCCCTTACCTACCAAGGACTGGAAAATCCCTCCACGGTCTGGCAGCACCGCATGCCCAGGTGCCTGTGCCAACATATCTGCCCAACAGACCATGCTAAGCAAAGCGCCGGGGGCCAAATTCCCGGCCCAGTTATCTGCACACAGCACTAATGGATTTTAAAAATGTGCGGTGATGTAAGAGCGGTAACGCAGGCAACATTACGCTGAGGTATTTAAAGACAGCTGGGAAGGGAGAGAAAACCTAGGACCAGCACTTCTGAGAATCTGAGGTTTGGGGTGGGAAACCTCTCCTCTGGCTCCAGCTGGCTATGGCTGGAGATCTGGCCAGCCCAGGGGGGCGAGTGCAATCCGCGTAACCTCTTCTGGAGAGCCAGAACAAAGGTTTCTTCTTCAAGGCCCTTTCTTCCACACAATCACTTAAAAGACCTCATGCCTGCTCTGTAGGCAGCCCAGGCAGGAGGAGAAACGGCCGTGGTACTTACCCATCTCCTTGAGCTCCATGTTAACCAGCTCCAACCAGCAGGCATCGAGCTCGTCCAGGTCGTAGCGGCTCACTCCCTGCAAGTACGTCCTCGTAGCTTCCGAAATCTCAGAGCCGGGCA
The DNA here is from genome assembly GCA_011076525.1 of Nettapus auritus. NCBI lineage: Eukaryota > Metazoa > Chordata > Aves > Anseriformes > Anatidae > Nettapus > Nettapus auritus. The sequence goes on from CM021777.1 coordinate 16,516,385, forward strand.
GGCTGCTCGGCGAAACCGGCGAAGGCGAGTTCTCCAGCTGGGGAATGATCCTGGAAGGAAAGGAGAGGTTGAGAAAGAGCCACAGCTCCCAAAAGCCTCCCTAAAGCCCAAGGGCCCATTTCTTGCCATGGAGGGTGGCAAGCGAGTGCACTCGCTGGCAACCAGCAGCGAGTGCCTGCAGAGGTCTTAGAGGGGAGGAGGGGACCTCTGGGGTGTGTGAGGGGTCAGAGGCTGCTTCCACCAGAGGGAAAATATCTCTCGCTGCTGGTAGCGGGGCTGTGCAGCTGCCGCACATGAGAAGGGGAAGGGTTCGCTGTGTGCCAGGGTAAACAGGACACAGCACCAAAACAAACGGCTCGGGCTCAGTTTTTCGGGAACAGTTCTGATGCTGTCCAAGAGAAAAAACATGTGAAAGCAGACAAATATCCACTTCTGACTTTGATAAATGCCCTGTTCCCATGGGCTAGGATTTTTCTGTCTGGTCCAGCGGCATGCTGCTGCGCCAGCCCTGATGGTGATGGCCAGGAGGTTGGCCACTGCCCCCAGCACCTCAAAGAGTGTTGACGGGGAAGATGCTGAAAAGAGCCTCTGTAGAGGCTTAAATGAGCATCTGAGCATATGATGCAGGTGAATTTGTTTTTACTGGTCTGGGAATCAGGGGGTTGTTTCGTTGGCCCGTGCCTCTGTCTGCCTCAGTCTATTCCTCTCCCCAAATTGGTTCCCTAACACTAATCACTGCTGAAATAAAACGGGTATCGCTGCCACACGCAGGCTGTAACGCTGTGGCTCATTCTTCCTGAAGCCACACGGATGCCTTTCACTGCGAACAAACGGGTTCCTGCTCCCCCGCACTCAGCACAGCCCCGCGGATCAAAGGCGCCACTGGGAAGCAGCAGCCGGGAGGCTTTGTGCCGGGCTCTCTGCAGGAACTCACTCGCTTTTCAGGACTTACACGATTTCCCTTCACGCCAGGAGAAATTAAGCCATTTGTACAGTTTGCATGGCTCCTTTCTTCCATCCCACCTCGCACGCATCGCCGCACGCCCGCTGGCAGCAGCCTCCCTCCCACGTGCGCGGGCTCCCGAGCCGAGCAAGGCACCGTGCCCACGCTGCGCCTGCCCGCGCCCGGCCCCTCCGACAGCAGGATCTGCGTCCTGCCCCCTGCCTGGGAGGGTGCAGGGAACCGTGGCTGGGCTGGATGTTTCCAGCCCAGTTACACCACCGTGAGCCTCATGGAGAGCACAGCTCACACTCACACACCTCAACAGCATCTGTGTGACGATGCTTCAAGACCGCCACTTGGCGAACCATGAGAAAAATGCCCTGAAGGGTCATTCCCCTTCTCCATCCTTTATCCTTCCAAATTATATAAATTACCAGCAACTTCCCTTTCCCCACAGCAACAGTTTTCCCCCTAACTGCCCAGGACACAACCAGGAATGGATGCTGGACGTGGGCTGCTCGGATGGGCTGCCCAACTGCAGCCGTGCCTGCTCGGAGCATTTTTCCAGCTCCCCTTCCTGGGAGACCGAGTCCTGGTGTGCAAGAGCTGCAGGCAGTCGCAATGAGCAAGCCACACACATCAGCACCACCTTCAACTCGTGCTTCGGGACGCCTGGCGAGGAGAACATCCCACAACAGCAGGAGTGATGGCTTGGAGCAATGCGACAGCACGCATGGGGACACAGGAAAATGTTGCAAAGGAACGCACAGGAAAACAGGAGAACAGCAACGTGCTGCTCCATGTCGTCCCTTCCCGGTGGCTTCTGTGCCTGGAATCCCGGCTGGGCAAAGCCTGAGGGTGCAGCCCTCCTGCACCCACACAGCCTTTGGGGCAGGGGTTGTGCAGCTTTTCTGACTGCTTGCTGCCTGACCCTCAGCAAATCAATCGACCTTTTTGCCTTACTTTCCCCACCAGTAAATTGGAAATAAAGATATGCCTCAACGCCCCGGGGACATCTCCAAAGCTCAGCTCAGGATCTGAAAATAAGGCCAGGAGAACACAGCTCTGAGAGTCCCCACATTTTAAAATGAGCCGACTGTAATCTAGGACAGGGCTTGGGGATTCAGGAAAGCCTGTATTTAATGCAGACAGCAGTAATAACACCGAAACCAGGCGTGCTGCTATTGAGCTTCAGGACTCTCCTCCAAGGAGCTCCCAGCCCCCTAAAATACTCCGGGGCCCTTGGTTCCAGCAGAACTGGAACCCTCCTACCGTGAGCCAGCTCCAGGTTGCTTTGCAAAGCATCAGGCCCTGAGCACATAAGGCACTGGCCTTACAGGAGAGAGCTTGAAGCTGTCGAGAGGAAAATGACCCAGGGGTGCGGAATGATCTGTTACAGCTATCGGAAGGAGCCGTGCGAGCAGAGCTGGGGAGCGGTGACAAGCAAGCAGCCTGCTGGTGCTGGTGCCACCGACACGCCACCAGCCACGGACATGCAGGAGGTGGCCCTGGAGGCTCTGCTCATAGCCTGGTAAAAAAATTGCAGAGTTTAATGCTCCGTGTTGTCCCTAGGGCACAGCAGGAGTGAGATGAGAGGCGAGATGAGAGGCCCCAGCTGTGCCTAGGGTGGTGGTGGAGGGCAGCGGGTGCCCTCAGCATCCTCAGCGCCGGGCTGCTGATCTGCAGCTTCACTTGGGGAGCTGGTTCTATATCAAACATAGTGCCTTACCTAGATCATTTTCCCCTGCCCGGCAGCCTCCCTCAGGGCCAGCTCCAGCACGAGACTTCCACAATGTAAAGGGTACCTGGGGCATCTCTGGGGGATTCTTCCTGTTCCTACAGAGTTTTGCTGCTTTTGGCCTTTCATCTCTGGTCTCAGTTTGAAGAGGCTATCAGAGGCGAGACGCACTGAGCTTGGAACATGCCATCAGCCCTGGCATGCTCCAAACAAATGGTGACGGTGACAAAGGAACATCCTTCCTCCTGCTGCCCCATGGAGATGGGGACCCCATGGGGGACCCCCAGCACAACCAACCCAACCAGAGCAGCTCTGCATGCACAGGCAAGAGTGCTCCAAGGTGCCCCGAACCACCTCTCACCCTAAATGAGAAGGTGGTGGCACAGAGAAACAGCTTCATGGAGCAAGATGTGGTAGGAAACACCCAGACAAGGCAAGATCCTGAGGCTCAGAGGCTCCGTGGTGTACAGGGGGTGTTGAGAGAAGAGAAAGCACCGATCGTGACCCCTGGCTGGGAACGGAAAGCATCACGAGGCCGGGGTGACTCATAGCAGGACCCAGGAATGCTTCAAGCGCTCCAAACTGGGAAGGTGGGCAGAGGACACACCATGCCAAAGCAGGAAATGAAAATGCTAGAGGAGCAAGGAGCACGGCCACAAAGCTGACCAGCTCTGCACCAGCACTTTGCAGAGCAGCTCTACCCTGCCCCAGCAGCACGGCAGCTTTCAAACACCCTGAGCAAACACATCTGCGCTGGTCCTGGGGTTGTCCTCGGGCAGAAAGCCCCCTGTAAAAGGGGTGAGATGGCAGAGATGCGAGCACGGCTGTGCCCCCCGCAGCAGGGTGTAGCACAGATGTGAACATGACAGGTTCACCAGCAGCGGGACCCTTGCAGACCCTCTCAGCACCACCACGGGGACATAGCGGCAGGAGAAGCCTCTTCTCACCTGGCCAGAGCTAGTGTCGCAGTGTTACCCCGTTCAGCCAGCCGGAGGCACGGCGTTTCAGGAAGATCGGCATCAGTCTGGAGCTTGTTTCAATGAGGGACTGAAAACTGGGATCAGGCTGAACAGCACAACAAGACACGAGGCTGCAAGTGGGCCTCAAGGGCACTTGAGGGAAAGGAGTAAGTGGATCCCAGCACTCCTGGGGATTGCATCCATCCCAGGAGAAGATGATGCGGTAATAAAATACACTTGGCGAATTCCCGTGGCATCTCTGTAAACTGAATGCTTCAGCTGGCTGAAGGGAGAATGTGTCTTTTTTTCTATATTCTCCCTTTTAATATACTAGATGGAAATAATAAACAATCCTGAGCAGCATTTCGCTTCTGAAAATGCTCCGTTTTATCACAATGAAGGCTTTAGTCAGTCATCTTCTTGCTACCTACATTCCAGTTTAAATTAGTCTGGTCCAGTGTCCATAAATAAATCAGCTTAGGAAAGTCAGTGGAAAGATAATTCTGCCAGCAACCTTCAGAGGATGCTGATACTGTTATTGCTGCCAGCTCTGCTCGCGGGGGAATTCTCCTGCGGCACACTCCAACTTTGAAAAGGCTTTCTGCAATTTAAAGGGACAATTTTCATTTGCTGTTTATTAAAACAGTATCTCGCGGGCTCTTCAGACCAGATGTCCAATCTTCTTATGAACTTAAGCTAATAGATTTTATAAGCACTAGCGCTTCCGAATGGCAGAGCGGAGCGTGAGGCGTCAGGGAAGGAGCCTGCTGGTGTCAGGGAGAGGGGCAGAGGGCGGTGAATGACCGTGGCGATGACGGCTGCCACCAAGCACAGGGCTTTGGGATCCTCAGCATACCTGGTCCGGCTTTATCGAGGGTTGTTATGCCCAGTGATCCCACTTTTATGCCTCCTATTGAAGTCTGTAAAAGCACGAGCTAAAACCTACACTCCCAGAGCTCTGTTCAAAGAAGAAAGGGAAAGCCAAGAAGTATTAGAGATTAGGGTTTAAATTAACCGGCCTGGGGTTGAAAATGGCACGGACCGGCTGGATGAGCGGCCTCTGAGCACCTCCAGGATGCAGGTGCTAGTGCCCATGAGGGTGGCTGTGCCCTCAGGAGACGATGCTGCAGGCACCATAGGTGATGGATGGAAGGAAACCCAAAACCAGGGGGTAAGAGTGAAACCTGGGGCATGGAGCAGAAGTGGCAGAGGCAGCCGGTCCCATGGAGAAAAGGAAGAATTTGAAGGATGTCCTGACTGGCTGTGGGAGCCAAAACCCCTCAAGATTTGGCAACCACTGCTGCAGACCCACAGCAATGCCCGTGTACAAAACAGGGGCTGTGGGTGCAGGATCAGCCCCGGGGGGCAGAGGTGGGGAACGGGAACCCTCGGCTGCGCCCTGCGAGTAAACGGCTTGCTCCAAAGCCTGAGGCACAGCGAAACACTTGACGCAGCTCTGAATCTGAATCTGGATTTGGCCCCAGGGAGACATGCCAAGCTCCTGCACCAAAAGCCCCCGCGCCCCCCCGACTGCACAAACACCAGTGTGGCTATCGCTCAGCGCCACCAAGGTCCCTTTTGTGCTACCCTGGATGCTCAGGAAGGGTTAATGCTGCTCGCAGCATCGTCCTGCCCTCCGGGTACCAGCAGCCAGTGAGGGTGGCTGCAGGTGACGTAATGCCCGGGTGGCTGCGCACCATGCGCATCGGGTCCTGCACAAGGACTGCCAGGGACCCCCCTAAGGTGCCAGGGACCCCCGAGGTGCCAGGGACCCCGGTTTCCCCTGGCAGGGAGGTACCAGCCCAGCACGATGCGGCTCTCCCGCCATCCAACTGCTGTTTTTCCCAGATGAACTCCAGACTCGCGGCGTTTTCCAGGCAGAGCCGATTCCAAACGATCCTTATCGGCCCTGAAAGCATTTGCAAGGGAAAATCCTCGGTTTTGGCTCCGTGGCTCCGTCCAGGGTCTGGCTGCCTGGGTTTGCAAATCCCCCCCCCAAGAGCCCCATTTCATTACGAAGCACGAGGGATGGGGTAGGGTGGCCCCTCGCAGGCTGCTGTGGTGGGGACCGCTCCTGGCAGGTTCTGAGACTCACACAGCAATACAGCTGGGGCTCCGAATGGCAATTAACAGGTGCAATTAGAAAAACACTCCCTTTCCCCTTCTTCAGGTAAAACCTCCTCCAGCCACAGCCTGCGACCAGAGTGGGTCCTGCCAGGCCCCTGGAATAATGCAGTCCTCTAAGGGGAAAGTGATTCACTCCTCTTTGATGTGTTAAAGAGGCAAACAAGCAAACAGGAGGCACTAAACAGCCATCTTGCTAAACCCGGGCAGCTTTTTCAATTCCGTTCCTGAGCTGTTTATCACCATATAAAAAGCCTGATACTCTGCAGACTGGGCAGAGACCAGAGCGATGCTGCTCCTGCCTTTCTCACGTTCGTATTCCAGGCTCAACCTCACCGAGACTCAGCTCAACAGCTGAATTATTTAGGTCTCAGCTCCGAGTCGGTGCCCAGAAAATAATTCCTAAGCAGAGCGGAGGAGAGTGGCAGTAAACAAGTGCTGAGGTGCAGCAGGAGAGCCGCAGAGCCCCGCACAGAGCCGCCAAACAGCCCAGAGCAGGTTTTTTTCTGCTTGACCAGACGAAGGCGGCGTCTGGGCTGCGAGCAGAAGGCGCACACTGCTTCTGGAGCACCTGGAGCATCCCTGCACTTCTCCCCCCTTCCCTCCAGCAGCCTGGCACTGCTCTCCTTCTTCTCCTCCCCATCAGGGTCCAGTGTGCCAAACAGCCACAGGTCACCGACACCCTGTTCCATCCCTTTCCGGTCCTGTAAGTTTTGGAATCGTTGCTAGTAAAAGCAGGGACACTTGAGCGTATCTCTTCTTGATATAAAAAAGACCAAAACTGTTGCTTCTTCATGCAACTTAAGCCAAACTACTAACATTAAAGCATCTGGAATTAATTAGCCCAGCCAGATAATGCTTCCACAATTATTTCAGCAACGCAAACAGCTCCGCTTTTATCCGTATCCACCTACTAATGGAGAGCAGAGCGTGGCACTGCGAGCAGCCCTGCACCTGCCGCGGCTCCAAGCCCTGCGGGGCCAGGAGCCCGGGATCCCCGCCGCCATCCCTGCGCCTGCCAAGGGAGCTGAAGGTGCTGAGCACTGGGACGCTCGCAGGGAAGGTGAGGGCACAGAGCTGAGCAGTCCTCTGGGTAGCACGCTGCAAATTTCACCTAAATCCCATGGGATTAGCTACAGAAGCACTGAGCGACCATCCCAGCGCCGCAGCTCCCCCTGTCCTGGTCCTCTCAGCTCTCCGAGGAGCACCCGAGAGCGAGTTCCTTGTGTTGTTCACGGTGATGCTGGGCGCACTAATCACCACGAGGTGATTTAATTACAGCTACAAGCCACAGAAAACAGATTTGCTAGAGTTTGCCCAGCTGCAAGTTAAGTCCCTGGTCCTGGATGGAGAAGGGAGGTGCTTTTCTCCCAGGGCAAGGACCCCAAAGCCTGCAGAGCCCACCAGAACCACAGCTCCTGACACAAACCCAGCTCAGCAGGACCTGATGGGGCATTAACACCCCTCTGCAGGGCACAGGGCTGTGCGAGCCAACCAGCACCGGACCCTCACCTTCCCAACAGCAGCGTCACACAGGCAGCCCACTGAGGTTTCAATACTGGGGAATTTGGGGCTTCTTTTTTGCTGTTCTGCACCAAGAAAGCACCACGGGCCAGCTCCTGAGCCCTGGGTCAGCCTGGCCATCTCCATCCCCACTGTAGCCGTGGGGCCAGCCACCCTTCCCCTCCCCACTCGCATCCCCCAGGGCTTGTGGCTTCCATGTTTGGGCCAAGAGCAGATTGGGTTTCTATTTCTTTTGATCAGACCCAAGCCTCAGATCTTGAAAGGGAAGCACACCCCTATTTCTGGAGCGGAGCACGACCTCGAGACGGTCAGCCCCAGAACAGGGACGCTGGACCCAAGAACCAGCCCTTTGTAAAATCGTCACCGGGCTGTCTGCGAGCCCAGAGCTCATAGAATTTTTCACCACGAGCCAGAAGGGATGAAAAAAATAAAGAGAAAAAAAAAAAAAAAGGAAAGAAGGCAGCTGATGTTAAAACAACAGCGCTGCTCCAAGAGCTACACAAACCGCTGCAACATCCCGCCTGCCCCTTCTGCAGCAAAGCCCAAGGGAAGCTGCCGATGAGTCAACAGCCAGCCCGCCTCGCCGGCCGAGGGAAGCAGGGAAGGAAGCCCGGCCTCAGCCTGGAGCTGCAGAACACAGTGTGCTGGTTCCTGCAGCGCCGGGAGCAACGCCGCCGAGAGCCCTCCCCGCGCTGGGCAGCCGCGGGGGGAGACGGGGAGGTGGCGTCCAGACGGCGCTCGTGCGGCTGCACTGCTGGGGGCTGGTTTAATCCTTTTGCTGGAGTTGTCCCTTCTATGCCCTAGGGTTTGTGGAAGCTGCCCCCAGCCCAGTTGGGATCAGTGGGGGCTCAGGGGAGCGGAGGGCAGGAATGTGACCCTGTCCTGCAGCCGCTGCCGGGCACCACTTGGCTTTGCACCCCCACAGCGCGCTCTGGCTCAGAAACACAAATGGCTTGGCACAAACTCCCAGCTTGTCTCTGGGATGCTCCCCGTGAGCAGAGCCTCTGGTTGCCTCCTGCTCCCTTCTGCCGTGGAGCAGCACCGTCCTTGGGGCTGTCAGGGAGCCAGGACACGAATGGCACCGCACAACACCACAGCCCTGCCGGGCCTCCTGGAGATGCTGGGGCAGCTCCTCAGGCCGTGGGGCCGACAGACAGCAGCTCCAGGGCACGGCCAGCCGTGTTCCTACACCACGTTGCTCTGCCTGCTCTTGGGGTCCTGGAGGAGCAGAGGGGACACAGGGGGACGGGGGGAAGCGAACAGGACTGTGCCAAGTGCCCCTCCGATGTGGCAGCCGCTCCCCGGTGCGGCTCCCGTCTGTGCCCCTGCCCTCGCCCCGCTCGTGCGCGCACAGGTTGCGCCTTCCTGTTGCCACAGCACTCTCTGTTTTCTGTTAAAACAGGGCCACGGCGATGACACAAGTACGGATCCGCGACGCCAAGAATATCTGGGAGCCCTGCCAGCGAGAAGCAGCCTTCCTGCTCGTCCTCCTGCTGTGTGCAAATTCACAGGAAACAGAACCTACGGCACAGAGCGATGGGGCTTAACGCGAGCTCCAAGAGCCACCTCGAGATCCTGCCTTCATCCCCGTCAGCTCGGGGGAGGAACCGCCTGCCAAAAACGTTAAATCATTAAATAAGGAAGGAATTAGAAGCCGTACAGGTGCATCAAATCAGAGGTCGGTGCCAGTGCTGCAATGAAGGATGCTCTCTGCTGCGCGAGCTCGCCACGTGCTGCTGTGCTTGGCTCCAGCATGGAGGGACGAACCCCCTCAGGCTCCGCAGGCAAAATTTACCCAGAGCTCCCCGTTCCCATATGTAAAGGGGCAGCACCCGCACCCCGATGCTCCCAGAGGTTGGGGTACCTCTGCAGCCAGTGCCACCGCTTCGCCTTGCTCAGCCCTCAGCCTCGAGCTGAGCTGAGGTGGCCCTGGTGGCATCCAGCACCAGATGTGTCCCCCACAAGCCTGGGTCTCAGCACCAGTGACTCAGGATGGCAATTTGGTGCTGGTGAGCCCAGCACCACCGTGATCCTAAGCAGCACAGCCTGTCCTTCCCAGTACCTCCACCTTTCCCCTGCTGTCACTCCACTCCAGACAGGTTTTATATCCACGATGGAGCCCATCAAGCTTTGGGCAATGCTCAGGCTGTACAAAATAACCCCCTTTTTAAGCACTGATGAGCCAGGAATTATTGTGGAGAGGAAACATCTGATGTCCTGCACCACCCGGTAACCCTGCTGTGCGGGTGGCCACTGGCCCTGGGCACCAAACCAGGGGGACGGCGAGCCAAAGGATGCTCCTCTCCCCCCATCGCCCTCCTCGTAACTGCACGGCAATTTGTGCTAGCCTACAAAGCCCCCTCTGTGTTAAGGTGGCTCTTGGCGAAGGCATCCTTCAGGCGGCTGCTTTCTGAGGGAAGCATTCCTTAAAACACGATGCTCTCCCTCCCGCCTCACCCACAGCTTTGACATTTTTCGAGCTCCAGCAAAATAAAAACGTTTCAAAATCTAATTTTCAGCTTTGGATCCGCAAAAGCTAGAGGCAACGGGCGGGTAGGAAGAGCGCGTTTCCAAGCGCCCAGGCGAGAGATTAAACGAGCAGCAGCAGCAGCAGCAGCTGCACACAACAACACACCTTGGGGAGGGGGAGACGCATTTTGGAGCGGGAAGCAGCTCTCACACCCTCTGCTGCAAAACCTGCCGAGGGCTCCATCCCATCCCCTGCTCAGGGTCTGCACCCCAGGAACACAGGAGATGGGCTCGGGGTGTATTTCCCAGGCATGGCTTGCCTCCTCTCCACAGGCAGCACGCTGTTACACCACTGTTTTACCCCTGAGATGTGGCAGAAAGCAAAATGCTGCCCCTGGCAAGCGCGGCAGCCCCAGGGCTGCGCCAGCTCTCGCCTTGGAAGAGGAGAGCTGCTGGGTCCAGGCTTCTGTCTGTAAAAAAATAGGGATTGTGTGGTTTGCTCAGCAGGGAAAGAACTCAGATTCCCTACATCTGACCCAGAGAGGATCTGTTGTGTTTTTTTGTTTGAGGATGGGGAAAAGGAAGGTATGGAAACAAAGGTGGTGGCACGGGGTGCGGTACCAAAAGTGATAGATCCCATAGGACCAGCGAGGTCCAGTCGTTGCTGCCGGGAGGATCTGCGTGCTGGGACGGGGGCGAACCAAGCAGTTAAAGCAGGAGCAAGGAAGTGAGTTGTAGGGCCTTATAAAGCTGTTCTCTGCAGGCAGATGAAATACAGCCATCTCCGTGAAAACCACCTGATGCTTCTCCAAAGGAAGGCGACTGCAAGAGGAGGGCGAGCTGCAAGAGGAGTTGTCTAACGCCACAGGCAGGGAGGGGACTGTGGTTTTCATCCGTCCTTGACTGTCCGAATGCTGCTCCCTCTATCACAGCGCTGACTGAGGTGGGAAAACCCTCGGGGCCTGGGTGCCATCAGAGGAAGAGCTCTTCGGGAGGAGCACAGCCGGCTCCACTGTGCCTTCACTGTATTCAAAAATGGGGGGCAGGAACAACTTTGGTCTAAAGCACCGAGTATTTTGTCAAACCAAAATGCAAGAAGGAATTGTACCAGTGGAAAATACGTCCTGCGTGGAAACTAGGGATGTGGCTGCGCAACTCGAGCCTGCAGCAGCCCACAAGAAACAGCCGAGATCAGCAGGGCACAGCACAAACCATCTGCAGGGTGATCCACTGAACTGGCTGCGAGCGCTGGGGCCACTACCAAGTGTCTTTGGAAAGTCACAGAAAATGGGTCGGATTTGAGCAGAACCAAAGAAGACACGCACCACCTGCCTCTAAATGGAAAATTCAGGGAAAAACACCGAAACCCATACACAAGCAAGCTGCATGAACACCTGCAGAAAATGAGAAGGGAGCAAGAAGCATCCAAGAGGGCCGGTGACCTCTGTGGTGTGCGGACAGGAGAAGGTGGGACACATCCTAACTTAGCAGGGCTCCAGCTTCCAGGTACCATGGGCAGAGCCCCCTGTGGGACCAGGCTTTTCCACACACAAGGGATGTATTTCTCCATCCCTTTAGGGGCATCCCTGTGTGGGAACAGCAGGAACTGGCAGAGCTGTGCCAGGACAACCTGAAAATGTGGGGCAGAGCAGAGGTGCACATCTGCCAGGAGGGGCTCAAAGCCAGGCAGCCAGCCTCAGGAGCCTGCACAGAGCTCCTGGATGCCCAACGCCACCCGACGCATGCTGCTGTCCGGGTCAGCTTTAAAAAGGCACCTCCGGCCCCGGCAGTGCCAAGCGATCACTTTTCGGCTGGAAATAGCACCAGCGCGAGCCCTCAGCTGGGGAGCAGAGCATTTACGAGTCCAGACTGCGGTTAGCTATCAAAGACGACTAAAAAAAGATATTCCACGCACAGTTTTTTTTCTTTTTTTTTTTTTTTTTTTTCTTTCCCAAGGATTAAATCAACTCAACAGCCCCCTTTTACAACTTCCCTTTTGATGTGTTCAGACTCATTAAAGTTTCATTTCTTTCTCTCTTTTCCCCTAGGGAGGAGGACGGGGGGGGGGGGAAGCGTACACAAAAGTTTGCTTCATGACCGGGGGCCGGCAGCTGCAGGAGCAGCTGCTGCCGCTGCGGACAAACGGTGCCTGCGTCGAGGCCAGCTCCTGACCCAAACCCCCCATTATCCAGGGAGCAGCACGGACCCTCGAGGACGGCCCCATCCCCAGCACCACAACAGCACCACCTTTTCGCCACCCGTGCCACCACCGCTCCCCTCTGCTAAGCGCGCGGTGCAGGGGCAGCGGCGCACCCACGGCTCTCCGCTGCCTCAGCAGCTGCTGCAGGGTCTATTTTAAACACGGTTCCCCATTTTAAAATAGCGAACCAGGCTCCCTTCTAGGCCAATCGGTGTTATCTCTACAAAGTTCCGTGGATGCCTGCCTGTTTGCCGGGCTCTTTTCCCCAGCCCTTGAATGTTTGTGCTCCCATTTTTACCACCCCTACTGTGACGTACAGCCACAGTGCTTCTAGATGTAGACACATCCATCAGCAGACAGATGCTGACGTTCTGGCCAGCTTTCTGTTGTGTTGTTTTGTTTTGTTTTTTTAAACGCTCCTCTGATTTTATCAGATCTTCTCAAAATTCCCCAACCACAAGCAGGCGAGGAGCTGGCCCGCCTGGCACGGCTCCCCTGCCACCTGGGAGCAGCGCAATCACTCGGCACCGTGCCTGGCCATCAGGGGGGACAAGTGACAAAGCATCCCACCCGGGGACAAAGAAGGTGACAGCACACCCCCCGTGGCACGGAGGGGACCCGCCGGCTTACCTGACCACGGGCTGGGGGATGGCCTCGGCGCTCGCGGGGACCTGGACGCCCTTCTCCCACTCCTGGCGCCAGGGGTCGGCCAGGACGTAGTACTCCTCCGGGCTGAGCTGGAAGGAGTCGGGGATCTTCATGGCTGTTATCAGATCCGTGCGGAAAACCTGCGCCGGGAAACAAACCATGGGGAGGGTGAGAGGCTCTGACAAAGCTCTGTGCATGCACTCAGGGCGGGAGCTGGGGATAACCACGGGTGACAGCGTGGCAGACTCGCTGTGTCAACCTGGAGAACTGATGGGTTACTTTCTCCAAGGGGACTGACGCTCACAACCACTGCCTTTTAACCACATTCAGCCTTACTGGGGTAGATGCTGCTTTATTTTCTCTTGGCAGGAATGAAGCTCCTGGCAGGAGAGGCACTGCAGTGCCCTGAGCACCTCTGTGTCCCCATCAGTCACCTCGCTGCCCTGGGCACCCTCCTGTCCCCACCAGGTAGATATCTGCCCAACTTTGCCATCCCCGCCTTCAGAAGCCCCTCCACGCAGGCCGCTCTCACACAAAATGCATTCATCTGGCTTTGGTGGTGCGTTGATTTTTTTTTTTTTTTTTTTTTTTTTTTCTAAAAATCCCCTATGAATCATCGCTGTTAACATGCAGGCAGAGCAGCTTTCGCACAGCCACAGGCACATCAGCGCAGCCTGCCTCGGAGGGTGACCCCGTCCCAGTTTCGGCACCGGCATGGCACTGCCGGCGAGCTCCCTGCCTGCGGCTTGCACCTGGCCGCCTGCCCTTCTGTCTCTGAGCTAACCTACCCTAAAGCAAGCCCACGGCTCCGGCAGCACCTTCCCTGATCCACCCTGAAGCCGACACCCAGTGCCGGCGACTCTCAGGGCCACGGAGCAGGGCTGGATGCTCAGCTCCGAGTGCTGCCCCATGCAAAGCCTCTCGACTGTGCTTGCACCAGGAGCAGAGGATGGCCAGGGCACAGCTTTGCTCAAAAAACCTTCAGCTGCCTTTGGCAGAGCAGCCACACTCCCAGCTGCCACCGCTGGCTGCTGTCACAGCCAGTTTTTGGGTGGTTAAGGTGTTTGGAGCAGCATCTGGAGCATCCTGGTGGGCTCTGCGGCCACCTGACGGGTCAGCGGAAGCACAAAGCATCACTCAGTTCTAACGCCGTTTCTCGTTTTCATTGTCTGTCTCGTTCCCGAGGGCAAAGCTCGAGTTTAGTCTATAGTTTGTTTAGTGAGCAGGAAAATATCCGGCTAAGTGGTGATAGAGATGCCTGCGTACATGGCCCCAGCCTGCAGCAAAACACACGGAGATTTCTCCTGACCCCACAAACCTCCTCTGAGGCTGACAGCGGAGCCCTCTTCTACCAAAATCCACCAGCCCCTTGGACACGGACCGTGCTCATTCTCCACCTCACTTCTGGCCTTGCAGAACCTTCCCCCAGCACACCACCGTGAAAAAAGCATTCCCAACAAATCCATCACGGTAAATAAGGCTGTCCTGCCAGCCACTGCCTGACAGCAAGGGCTTGAGCAATCCCGTCTCTCGCAGAGTAAAAATAAATTGTAAATGAGAACGGATGCCTTCTCCTCTCTGCCATCTGCTATTAGCCCAAGTAACAGCGGCAGTGCCAGCAGCCGGGCTTGGACACTGCCTAACTCCAGCCACGGCTGGGACGGACCAGGTGTTTTCTTCAGCGCTGTTTCATCTGTTTGCAGTGTTTGTCCTCAAAACAAGAACAACAAATGATGTAATACAGGCTTAATACAACAGCACGCTTCAGGAAGTACTTCAGAAACCCGCTCAGCTAAGATGCAGGAAACTAGATGTTAACTAAGACCACTGAGACCAGGATTTAGGTCAGTTTGTTTAATCCTCGGAGCCTCAGCTGATAACCCAATTAGAGCTAAACACAACAACCAACCTCTTCTGTGTTGGGACCTCTCTGAATTGCACTGCTACCTTCCTCCCCATGCATCTGCTTGGAGACCTTGTTGACTGCAGCTATATAAAGCCGATCTGAGCTGCCCAGACACAGTCTTGGAGCATCCTTCAACAACCATAATTAACAGCCTACATATTGCTGTCAGAATTAGGCTCGGTGTGAGAAAGATCAAGTTCCTTTCAGTCTACATGCTACAAATTCCTCCTTAAGAACGCCACAGTAGCATTTTACTACGCTGTCAGTGTGAGAAATTTAAAAAAAAAAAAAAAAAAAAAAAAAAAAAAGATTAAGATAAACGCTAATTAAGCATGAGAAGGAGCACGCAGGATGTCATAATCCTTCCCGTGCCACGTGTCTGCGTATCAAGCAGTGAGAAATAAACAGAGTAAGCCCGCTGCAGCTCATCTGCTAAAGGAGCGGGCAAACATGCCCCGTGCCCAACGTGTCTGCATTGCCGGGACCACAGCTCGGGCAAGGGGCTACTTCCATCCCCAGGATTTTTTTTGGAGGGAGCTGGTGGTGCAGGCCCCTGCCACAGGGCATCAACCTTCAGTGATGGGGACTCTGGCACAGTGGTGGGGATGCTGTCACAGTACCACAAGCAGGCTCACGCTGTGCAGAGCCCATCCCTCTTCACCTCGCACATCCCAGGCTCGCCTTTTCCTGCATTAAGTCTTCCCCAAATTCATCCCTTCTGGCTTTCCAGCTCGCATCGGCGTGGAAGCTTAGTTTTAATTTTAAGCCAAATAAGCACGATTGTATCTCTTTCCCTGAAGATGATAAGGCGCGTCGCAGGCTGGATTTGCAATCTTACTCCTTCATTTATTTAGGCCTTCTTGGAAAACAGATAAGCTCGCACATCCAAAGGCAGCGAGCACGCCAGCACTTTATCACAATGACGCCTCTGTCTTTTCATGAAGAACTGGAAATGCTCAAATTATTAACTATCAAAGCAGAACACTTTAGAAATGATAGAATGCCACAGAAATTGTAAAGGAAAGCAGATCAGTTGTCTGGAAATCTCCCAACAGCTAATACGCTCAAATTGTAATCTAAATGTCTTTTTGTTTTGAATTGTCTGGGATTAGGGTTGGGAAAAGACTCAATTATTCTACTCAAACTCTTCTGAATTATTTATGAAAACTAAATAAAGGATAAATTGGGCACTGATGAACTGAGGACCTGGCGGTGAAGAGAAAGTTGTGTACCAGAAAACAAGCAATTTTCCCTCAATAGCACTGTTTACTGTTTCTTCCCTTCTGTAGGAACTGACAATTTGTCTCAGGGGCTGCTGCCGCCCGCCCCACGCCGGGGGAACTGGCCACACAGTCACATTGGTGCCTCAGGCACCTGAGCTGCCGCAGCCTTTCCCAGGATCGGACCACTCTGCTTCAGCTCCATTTCCAAGGCTTGTCAGGAGCTCTTGTCCCTGCAAGCCTTTAAATGATCCAAGGCACTCACTTTCCACCGGCAGGACAGGCCCACATTACCTGACTCGGTTATTTCCCCATCCCTTCAGCCCAGCAGGGTACGATGCTGGGCTGGCAGCCAGGCCTGGAGGTGCAGCACCACGAGAAGTCACTGCGATGCAGAAGCCATCCCATTACCCACGGATACATTCATATTTGTTGTTACTTCTGAAGTCTGCTGTAGTGAAGCAAAAACCGTATCGATCTTCCCTCTCAAAGAAAACCAGACCCTAACTTAATTAGAAATGGCACATCCTCCGATTCTGACATCCTCGTTTTTCACTTCACATCAGACTGCTTGGGAAGGGCGGTCCTCCGGTTGTGGCAGAGACCTGGAAGGCAGGAGCAGGACTCGGATCCTCCCTCACCACAGCATCTCATGCATGGCTGCTGAACCCCACAGAGGACCTGGGTCTCCATCCACCAGAAGTCATGATCCAGCGTGCCCCACAACATCAGGATGGCGTGGGGCGATGAGCACACTGCCACACACTGGGAACCGCTGTGCTGCCATCCCGGTCTTACTGACGGAGCCTCCTCCTGCTTGCAGCCTTGGAAGCCGCCACCACTGGTCACCCCGTGACAAATTGGTGTCCCCACACATCCCCTTTGCAGCCCAGGGCTCAGCTCGCCATGCCATAGCACCCCCCTGCTGCGCTGTTCCAGGCGGCTCCATTACCGCGAGCGCATTCCTCCCATGGCTCCTGCCACTTCACAGCCTCCTCTGCCCATCGGCCCCATCTCCGCGCCTCTTCACTACCTTTCTGCGAGATCCCCGCATTGATTTCAAGGTTCTCTGACTCACTCACAAGCCCCTCTAATAAAGTGGGCCACCAATCTCGCCGCTATTCAGCTCCCACTTTACGTGCTCTCCCAAGGGCTGTGCTTTTACAGCGACTGCTCGGCGGGGCTGAGGCTGCCAATTATCCCGTTAGCCCCAAACACCAACCCCAAAACATCGAATTCAGATCCTTTAGTAACTGTTTTCCACTTGTATGAAATCAGCTTCTGGGCGAGAGCCAAGAAGCTGAATCTGTTTTGGTCTTTAAATCTAAACTAAAGAAACACTCGTCTAGCGCTGCTTTTAATTAGCTTTGAGAACTGCAACGAGCCCGGGGACGGCGCAGGGTCCTGCACGGACGATGGCAGCCCTTGCACGGGTTGTGTTTAGGCACACAAATGTTTGTGTCCCCAGAAAGTTTCTGTAATAATAAAACCTCTCCAAAGCCCTTCACACTGCAGAGCATGGGTAGGAAATGAAGAGAAATTAAGCCCATTGCTCAAAATTGAGTGCATGTGGAAAAGCGCAACGTGTGCGCTGGCGAGACAGCAGCCAAGAGAGGTGGGAATCAAATGGCCCCAGCCTGTCTGAAATTACACGTTTGTTATCTCTTCCCTTTTACAAACCAGGTTATCTGAGATCCTCCCCGACACCCTTGTATCTGCACAGCCCACTGGGCTCTGCGAGCATCGCTCTGAGCGATGGGCAGAATTTATTCTGCGGTTGTGCAGTGATGGCTCGCAGCATGAAGGACAGAGGAGTGGTTTTGGAAGCCCAGATGACAGATTTTCTGCAGGTTTTGGTTCAACACCTTTTCTTCCTCCTGGCCAAAGTCCCTCTCATCCACCGTGCCCTTCTCCACCACCTTTTTGCCCCAGGGAAGGCTGCGCAGGTCCCTCCCGTTGCCTTGCAGGGTTTTCTCCTCCTTCCCAGCCAGCACTATTAGCCCTTCATTCTTTCAAGCATAAAATTGTTTGTTGTAGCTCATGAGTCACAAGGATTTTTAGAGAAAGAGAAAACAATGAGAACAATGGGAGCCCTGGGAATATTTTTTGGTCGGACAAACTGTCTTCGTATCAGCTGGAGCCAGCACCTACATGGGACCAGCCCGTGGCAGCCCACCCAGCTCACCCAAGGCTCATCTCCCAGGCATTTTGTCACATTTTTTCTAGCCCGTTCCAAAACAAGCCAAGCAGCAATATTCAGTAGCAGGGCTAAGAAACATGGCAATGCCTGGTGTGTGTTTGTAAGCAGTGATACTATCTGCCTGTGGGGAGAAAAATACTTACTCTCGTGTTCATTTGGGAGCCAGTCTGCTATCTCTTAATCTATTCTTGTTTCCTCTTGAAATGCTGAATGTTAAAGATTCAATGAACAACAGAATTTAAAATAGGAACAAGAAGCATTTTTGTCTTGCCCTTCTCAGCATTCAGAAGACAATGGTATTAATCTGTTATAACCAGGCTGGCTTGGGAAAAGTGACAAAGACACTGCAGTCAAACCTTTCAACAGAGACCTATTTTCTCTTAACCCAGCACAGTAAAAGTATGTCCAGTCTTACTTGGCCATATGGTCCCTTCTGAAAGCCTTCCTTAGAGCATGGAGAGCCCAGGGACTAAATTCACATTGGCCTGTAGCAGCACATACCTGTCACAGTGGGAAAAAACAAACAAACAAACGCAAAAAGAACTAGTGCAATAATAATTACTTTCTAGAAGGGAATCAGGATGAAATTGAGGATGCTTTAGAAGGGTTAAATCCTTGGAAAGAGATATAAAAAAACATCCTTCAAAACACGGAAGTAGTATCTAAACAAGGAAAGCAGAAAATAATGTAAATTGTGTAAATTTGTGGTTTGCCCCTCATCTTGAGCAGGGCGTGCAGCTGTGGTCCCATAACCTCAAAAAGGACAGCACTGAAGTGGAGGTGAGGAGCCCAGCACCTGCAGAAGAGGTCCGGGATGGGGCTGGGGCTCAGTGTGAACAGGGACAGCCGAGGGGCTGTCAGGCAGGAGGGTTGCACCATGATGTAGGCACTTCTTCCCTCACAAAATATTCTGGCTGTGCATCCCGGTGCAGGGCAGCGTTTTGGATCCCAAGCAGTTCAGAAGCTCATGACTAACCTCCTGGCTGACGCCGTGACTCAGATGTAGCATCCAAAGGGGGCCCCAGGCTGCTGATGGCTGGGAGCTGGAGGATGTAACCAGTGAGCATCATTACACACTTGCCTTGTTCCTGCGTTCCCTCCTCAGACACTGACAACTGTTCCCTGTCAGAAGCAGGATGGAGGGCTCCATGACTGCCATCCAGCCCAGACAGGCTTAGGCTCACATCCTCAGCAGCCCTATAGCCGGGGGCAGGATCGCACTAACACGCTGATAAAAGAAGCAAACATCCCTCCTTCAGGCACGTCTCGTTCCCCGCTGCAGGCTCAGCAGCAAGGACAGGGAGGACCTAAGCACACATCCTGTTCCCACCAGCTCCCCAGGCAGCACCAGCAGGATCCGTCCCCTGCTCGGGACAGCAGCAACACAGAGGGTGTGGGGACCCCTGCTCATTTCCAGGCCAGGTCTGGGGACAAATGAGCCCGAACAAGGTTAATACAACCAGGCACTGCAGGTGCCAGGAGCGGCCCATGTCTGTCCCCATCCCATGGACCTCCTGACCCAAGACCTCCTCCACCAGCACCCCTGGGGCATGGAGCAGGGCTGTCACCTTGGCATGGCTTCGCAGAGCCCAGTGTCTGGGCCACGTCAGAGCCCAGGCAGAGCCCTGTGACACGCACAGATAAATATAATCACCCTCCCTGGCACCGGCCCCCAGCGCGGATGTTTACAAACAGCTCAGTACTTTTCCATGTTAAGAAGCTTGTTTTTCCAGATGCCTCGTATCGGGTGGTTTTTAATGTGTATAGTTAATCCCTTCTCGCAGAGTCTTTCATAATAAACATCACCCCCTGACCCGGCTAATAACTATGGAACACTAATGCTTTTGATTTTTTATCTCCTGTGCATGTTGGCAGGGGAATGCAGACGGCAGCTCGACTCCAGCCTGCTTGCAGGGACTGGGGACACGACAGGGACAGGAGAGGCTGGGGACGACCCCGCTCCTTCCCGCAGCCCGTCCCACGGCATCGCTGCTCCCCAGACCACCTGCACCCGGGGAGCTGGCGGCGCGCAGAAGTGCCATCAGTCATTATAAAGCTACGAGCCAGGTGTACCCAAGTCTGAGTTACTGCTTGAAAACGATGTACCATCCCCCAAATGTCTGGGGCAAACTGCCTGGCAGGCTCTGACACCTCATAGTGAGTTCATTTTGCTTTTCACATTATCCTCTTGTGGTTTCCATCCTCAGTGTGATAATGAAGTACTTCAGTGTTTCACGTGAAGTAGGTTTGACAAGGGTGTGCTTTCTGTTTTGCACTCCTCCATGCTTGCCATACACGATGGCCACCCTGCTCCATGCTGAAATCCTCCAAACTGCTGTATCCAGACGTGTTTCCCCACAGAAGGAGCCCAGGCATGGCTGTGGACCCTTGGCTGTGGACTCATGGGTCACGGCAGGACTTGGGGCAGATGTGGAAGGGGTTGGGAGAAGCTGTCCCAGAGGAAATCCACAAACTCATGCTCACTGTAGACACCTCCAAGCTGCACACTGTGACACGTCCCAGCCCTGTCATGCAGAGCAGGTGATGCTGTGCCAGACCCTCGGCTCTCCAGCTTGGCCTCTGGGTCTCACCTGGAGCTGAACCCAACCAGCACTGGGCCCCATGGCCACAGGGAGATGGAGAATATGGGACTGGAGCTGAGATGTGGACAGCTCACATCTGCTTGGCTTCCCACTGCAATTTTGTAGAAGATGGCTTGTCAGCTTGAGCCTCCTGGCCAAAGTCCAGCCTGAGGAACTGCACATCACCTCCCCGAGATCCTCTGCAGTTTTGGTTCTGAAATGCCACTGTGGCTCACTCTGTCCCGCTGTCAGGTGGCCTCCCACAGGTGCCAGGCTGAGCTTGGCTCCACGGCTGAGGTTCACCGAGATCCGTGCGCTGGGCAGAGCAGGCCCTGGAGCAGGGGGGTGAGCTGAGCTGACATCACCCTGGGCAAAACTGCAGAGTGGCAAAAATTGGGTCTGAATGTCCTCCGCCAAGTCCTGAAGCATTTCAGACTTATATCCAATAACTTCAGCAGCAGCTGGGTGAGCTCCTAGCCAGCTGGTAAGCACAATTCCTACTGAAGAGAGCAGTGTAAGCATAGAAAGGTGCAGAAAGGGCGCTCCTGATGCCCTTGTTTTGGAGGAGGAGGTGAGCTGGGCAACATTACAGCATGCGTGGCACCGTCGGTGATGCCCAAGTTGCATTGTGGCACTTCAGAGCAGGCCTAGCACCATGGTGGTCCTGAGGGCAATACCGGGCTCCCCTGGCATCATTACAAACATCAGGGACAGGACATCATGTCACGGAGATGGCAATGGTGACGCAGGGAGACAAAACACCCTAAATGCTTCACTGTGTGACTGGGGGCTTAGCTCACAGCATACACCCATTACTCATTTCAGGAGGCACATCTATAACTAAAAATTTACATTCCTTGCCCTCAAGTGCAACTGTCCAACAGCTTGTCAGCAGGCAGTGACATCTTTATCTCCTGCTCTTTGTTATCTGGAGTTTCCAATTACCTCAGCTGGAAATAACAGCTTCTCAGCCCTTCTCTTTACTCAAGGCACAAGCAACCTGGACTTTAAAAAGTCTCTGTCCACTGCCAACAACACACAAGATACATCAATGTAAATCTGCCACAGCAATAAGAACTAAGTGCAGCTATAACTCAGGCGGTGACCACAGGAAAACCTCAAAATCTCTGCTCAGCTTGATGCAAACTGAGGATGTTATAGAGGTTTGTGCTCACCGGGCCACAGTCCCAGGAGATGAGCAGCGTGGGGGCTCGAGAAGGGATCTGCAGCCTACGCTAAGGGAGGCTGCAAGAAGGTACCAGACAAACCAGCTTCACCTTCATCTAAACTTAGCTCTGTTTGGACACTGGTCTAGACAACAGGGAATGCACCACCAACGTCACTCTGGCTTTGCTCACACTGCTCTGGAAATGATGATGACCACTGCCAAACAGTGCAGTTGCTACAACAGCAGCTCGTGCTTGGTATAGTTTCCACGTCTATTGGAGATGTATCCGAGAGCCACGTGAGGGAAAGCAGGACACAGCTGGAATGGGACCCAGGCAGGCACCCAAACCTGGCACGTGGCCGCCTCGACCCTGCAGGACCTCCCAATCCCTCCAAACTTCCCCTCTCCCCACCTGCATCAACAGGAATCTCCCTGGGGATCACAGTCCCGATAGGCTGGGCACAAGGACCCCCACCCTCCACCTGAGCATCCTCCAGGTACCTCCGACTGCTCCCTCCAGTGCCCAGCCCGAGCACCACAGAGTGGTCTGTGGCACCTCAGAAGATGCTCTGAGCAGCCAAAAACCCTGCGTACCTCAGAGGGCTTCTTCTCCTTCTGCCGGGACCAGTTGGATTTGGTATTCGGAAGTTTGGAGCATCTGGACGCAGATGTGGTGTGACCTGCAAGGAGACAAAGGAGACATTAACTGAAAAAGGGAGCAAGTTTTATCTGTATTTTTGCCACTGCCACTACTACAGCCTCAGCCAACGCTTTGGGTCAATGCTAAGAGGTGAGAACACCTTGATGTGACATTATTCTTGTGCACATCTCAGGGTACTTCACCAAAACAGACTGACATCACTTTTCTGCTGCTACAGGTGATGAAATAAAGGCCCCTGAGATTTAAGAAAGCTGTGGTCAAGGCCAGACATCAGGCAAGGTCCCAAGAGTGAATGGCTTCCCCAAGGGCATGAGCCAGGGCTTAACCCTCCTGAAATCAGGTATCTACTGGAATCAGAACTTAAGGAAGTAAAATTTTCTAATGTGGATGCTCAAAGTGAAGCAGCTGAACTGCCCGAGGACTTCAGGCTCCATGGTAAAAAAACAGTGACCACATGGGTGAAACTTCCCTGCCAGTGCCAGCACTAATAACTTCCACGCCTGTGTGCGGTTCAGCAGCCCCCTCTGCACCTAATGGAAACCACACAACAGTACGCGCTTCAGTAGTAAGAGAGTATTTGCTTTGGGATTTGGGATTACTTTACTCTGGGATTATTATGAATGGACTCTCATTATCCTGACTCGAGCAGTGTTACCACCACCGCTGCCACCTCCACAAGGCAAATGCTGCTGAGGCTGAAATGCGACGGGAGCACTGTTATTAGTTTGTATTTCCAACTCAGAGCTGTCACTGTCACTACTACAACCAGCAAAAAAGGAAAAAGCTATCTGTATTTGGTAATACTAAATAATAAACCAACTGCTGAAAGATTTTGTGTCTGCCCCCGAGCCCCGCTTTCTTGTATACATATGATAAAAGCAAGAGCGGATCTCATGGTGTCTAATATTCCTGAAGGACAACTGGTTTCTGGCCATGGGGTCATGCTAGATGCCACTGAAGTGGGCTCTACATAAATGCAGGTTTTTTTATGTCAGTATGCCGGAGGACTGGGTAGGTAAGTACAGAGCGGAAAGCCCTAAGCTGTAACTGCCGGGAAAAGCTGCTTTACTTGCTGAGTTGCTCCAAGCACTGCAGAGGCAGACACCGAGTTTATGCCAACAGATCAAGGCACTAATTTCCACTTTGCCCCCTCTTTTCATGTGGCTACAACTACGCAGACTTAGATAATGCATCACCGCCATCCTTTCCTGGCAGAGGCACGAAGAAGAAGGTCGTCATTTTGTTGACAGTTATCCTGCAGGAGAGCATTCACCAACAGCTTAGCCATCACCTGCAGCACAAATATCCAAGTCCAGCAGAGGTAAGGCCATGCTGCCTAACACCACACTGAAAGATGCCTCAACCCCAAACAGCACAGAACCTAAGGCAGCTGTTTGGTAAGCTGCTGAGCACCTGGGGATTAGGAGATAGGAAGTTTGGAGCTTGGCATTGAAATGAAGCCCCCTGAGCCAAAGATGCTTCATGTCACGGGAGGTGAGGGCTGCTGCTGGTGTGCACCCGGAGCCTGACACGCTTCCCATCCCAGCCCTGTCACAGCGGCAGTAGCTCCCATCCCGCGGCCCCGGCTGGCGCTGGCAGCACAAGCTGGGCTCACTCAGACCGTGGTTTTGGCTAAAGCTGTGGGAAGCACAGCCAAACCCAGCAAGATCAGCCTTTCCGTAACCCCTTGTAATCTCCCCATCATCCTGTTAGGAGCAGGCCCGGGAGTTTGGTGTCTTTAGCACTGTCCCTTTCGCTCACGGATACTCCTGCAGCCAGATCCTGTAAAGTGTGGAGAGCAAATTCCCAGCATGGCCCAGATGAAATTACTGTGACATTCACAAGAAACCAAGAACAACGAGCAGGGAACTATAGCGACTAGACAAGGGATTATACTCGTGTCTCGAGGGTGCTGCACAGCCGAGGCACTGCGGTATTTCTGCAGTGGGTGAAACCCTGAAATAAGTGGGAGAGGAAAGCGCTCTATTTATAGCCAAAATTCAGCACATTTGCACATGTTTATTGTTGAGCACATGCTTCTGCACTCCCTGAATGAGGATGAAGTGAGGTATATGTTTAAAAGCAAGCGTGGGCTTGCAAGCTCTGCTGGCTTGAGCCCTATCCCTTTTCCCACATCGCTCCTCAGCTCACAAGGGAAGAAGAAAGCTCTGGTTTCGCCCTGACCCCAGCAAAAACTTCCCTTTCCCCCAGTACAGCTCAGCCAGGAGCTGACTGTGCTCGGGATGCAGCACACACGCAAGGACAACTTGTCTACAGACCACTTTTGCTCCGTTTGCAGATCTGCGCTCAGCAGCGTTTGCAGCTCTCCCTCACCCAAACTCCTCGCACGAGGGAGACACTTCCATCAGCCTGGAGGAGCCCACAGCCAGACATTTAAATTGGTATCAGCTTGTTGTACATCAGGGCTGCGTTTCTGACAAACCCAACCCCGCGCACAATTCATTGCGCAGCAACTTCCCAGCAAATGCAGTTTCCTCAACTCCTCGCCAAGTAATTATTCTGCCGCTTTCCCTGCTGGAGGTGAATCACTTAGTTAGCTCGTTCAAAGCCTTGAATTAAAGGTCTTACTGTCAGTGGTGTCGGAGTTATCACTGCTGATCGAGTACTTTCGTCGTTTTTCTTCCATCTGCAACAGAAAGAAATGGCACGTTACACTTCGTGGCCAGGACCCTCACCCGATACCGACATGCGCATGCCGCGCTGTCCTGACACCCACCCTCGCATCAGAGCACCCGGGGGCTTAGGGAAGGAAGCAAGCAACCCTCAGAGGGCTTTTATTGTTAAACATCAAGGGCTTGAGAGTTTCTGTACCAACCCTCCCTGCTTCCAGGCGGCAGAAGGGGCCTGGTGCCTTCCTGCCAGCAGGTCCGGGCTGCGCGTTCAAGAAGCGCAGAGACGCAAAAATGGAAACTCTGTGCACTCTTAGTATGTCTGCAGGGGAAAGTCCAAGCATCACTGAATTCTAGAGGACCCCTGTGTGCAATGAGGCCGGGGTTTTACCCTCTGAGTCATCTTCCCACTCGGGTGGTATCGGCTTTTCAGACGGCTGGTGCATCCGCCGTGCAGCCAGCACGCTAGCACAGCCCGAAGCACGCTTCCCACAGCCCAGACCTCCTCCGCCTGCAGGGCAAGCCCTGGCTCCGGCCACAACTTCGCTGTCCTGGCGACAAAGCCACGGCATCCGGCACTGCCATGGCGAGGAGGAGGAGGAGGAGAAGGGACCCGCTTGAAGCTTAGCCACCAATTTGCTTTGTGGCTTTGAGAAGTGCCTGGAATCAGCAGGCTCCCCTGAGCTCACCCCTCGGGAATCAGGCAGAACCAAACGGCATGCACCTGTACTAGCAGGTGCTGGAAAAAAAAAGAGGGAAAAATAAAGGAAGAAAAAAGAGGTCAAAAACTTCTGAAGACCTTTAGTAGGGTTTACCAGGTGGGGGTCGGCGCGGCCCCAGCTCCCATGCAAGGCTGTGAGCACTGCGGGTGGAAGCACTACGCACAGACCGAGCCACTCAGCAACAGGCTGAAAGCTAAAATCCACCTGCAGAAAACTGCACTAATCTCACAGAAATCATCCCGGTACTTTCTGAGATGTTCTGCAATAATCTGAGGCACATACACTGCTGTTTCCCAAACATTAAGAGGGAACAACACTAAATGGGGTTCAGCAGCAGTAGGAATTAGCAGCAGAGCAGCTGGAGCATGCCGTTCCCCCGAACAACTGGAGAAGTCCCACTGCCTGAGAGCTCCCAGGTAGTTAAGCCCATAAAACTCTCCCAGTGCCTGCATCTGACAACATACATACTATGTTTTATCACGCCATTAGAAGGGATAATACTACAAAGTATCATAAACATTTTAACTATCGGTGTTGTTGTAAGGCATTGCCCTGTCAAAACATGATTAAAAATGTTCCTTGAGACTATGGCAATACCGATACTTCCCTCCAGCGATTCCAGGGGAAACAGACGTTATTAAACCAGCCTCCTTCCAAGTAGCCAGTAGATTTTTGCTTGGGGAAAATTATATCGAAGGCAGATTTAACTGCAGTTTGCTTACTTTTAGAGGAAATTCTACCTGAGACTGGTTCCCACTGGTTTAAGGTGGGAGCTGGGGCAGAGATGGAGCCGTGCGCTCATCAGCTGAAGGTGCTGGTCACAGACATCACACACACCAAAGCCAGAGGGGAAAAGGAACACCTGAGCCGAAGCAAAGGCATGCTGCTGATACCCAGTGCCATTCCCAGGGTTTTCCACTATTGGCATCACTGTCTGTCCTGGGAAAGAATAATGGGCATGGTCAATTCCCAACAGGGTGGTAGAGTGCTGGGGCCAGTCTGGGCTCTGTGGTATTTCTGCGAAGATGCACTAATCACCCCTTTAATTGAACTTGGTTGCTGTGTCCTGCTCCTGTCCTACTCCTACCTACCCAGCACACTCGTACAACATTGCAGGAGTAGCAGAGAGTTTGTATTCACATGCAGAAGTGGTTCACATTGCAAGCAAACAGCGGCTCCTCTTCAGTAAATTATTTTGCCCCCACCTGAGAGGCTCCAAGGCAGCACCCTCTGAACCAGATTGCATTTCAATTGCTCTGACTCAAATCCTGGCTTGAGCAAAGTATGGGCATCGCCAAAACGCAGCCACAGCCTGGGCAGGGGCCGGCACACGGTGGCACAGCAGGGACACGGCGGCACAGCAGGAAGGCGAATTTGTGCCCCAAACGGGGGGGCTCCATCAGACCTTGCCAGCAAATGGTTAACTCCCAGGCAGCGCTAAAGAGATGCCGTTTCCTGAAGGACTCATCTTCTTGAGCCCGCCAAACAGTAGTAAACTGCACGGTACTTAACAGAGGAATTTACTGTAGAAGAAGGGGAATTGGGCAATTTCCCCAGCTGGAGCTCGGGGCTATGCAGTCAGGAGGGCGGCTGTGTGCCCGCCCTGCCCTCGCACCCCCTCAGCCATTCAAAGTCTCCCCAAAATGTACTCTCTGGGCCAAAACGCATCCTCTGTTTATGTTAGAGGCTATCCTTTCACCTTGCACTGACCCATTCCCCACATGGCATCATTATTCAAGCCATAAACAAATTCCAAAAAAATTTGTAATACTTCGAAAAGGTCGCAGTTAGGTCAAACTTGGCCCAAAATCCAGCTTTTGCAGAGCCAGAAACCAAGAGAAAGGTTTCTATGTATGCTCGCTTAAAAAATTCAAATAGAAACAGATGTGGGTTTCTTTTATAAACAAATGAACATCCCCCTGAAGTGTCTGCAACTCCGACTGCGTAGCCCGCCTAATGCCTGGAAACCCGAAAATGGAACTGATTGCGAACTAACACATGTTCAGCACCGCCTTTGTTCAAGCTGAAAAAGGCAGATGAATGCTAAACCCAAGAACACGATGGCCCTCCATCAGCCCAAACAAATTTAAATCACCGGGGCCTTGCACAGATTGGCCTCAGGATGGGCGGCAGGATTGGGAAGCACAGCCTGAGGGGTTGGGCAGGGCCAGCTTCACCTTGAGCTGCAGCCTCCAACTTCCCCAGAGGATTCCCAAACTTCTCCATCCCCTTCGCCTTTACTCTGGGCACAAGCAGGGATGTGGAGAGCTTTTGGAAATGCAATTTTGCCCAGCATATATAAGCAAGGAGAAGCGAAGGCAGACCTGGAGAAGCACCTGCCCCAAAACCCCAAGCTCCTGGCTATCGCTGTGCGGGGCAGCCCTGTGCCAGTACCAGTACCAGTGTGCATCCCAAATGGCTTGGGCAGCTTCCTCGCCTTCTACAAGCCCTTTCCACTGTCCTCATGCTCAGGGGAATCTGCTGGTGTTTCCCAGCTCCCTGCCAACCCTTCCGTATGGCCAGCCCACGTGGGGCTTGGAGCTGCTGGTGGCACCGCGAGCAGCGGCCCTTTGGGTCACCGGAGGAACGAATCTGAACCAGAGCGAGCGAGCAAGGGAAATCCACACACGCCTGTAACCACTGCTCCCACGGGGACCACGGCACAGAAATCCGCACAAGCCGCAGTAAAAGGAGCATTTGGTCGCCAGCCCGTCCGCGTGCCGAGGGATGCGCCGCGCTCCGTCCCCCCTGCCCCGCGACCTCTCGCTCGGTGACAGTTGAGCAACGCCGGCTGAATTCTGCGCGCTGTTTGCGAGCTGCAATGAGACTGCAGAAAACCACTTCCCTGTTTGTTCTTCCAGCACAGAAATAGGAACACAAACAGAAAATAGTGCCCCCAGCGGCACGCTCGCCCTCCGTCCAGCCCCGGACCGCCGCGTCCCAGTGCATCCCAGTGCGTCCCAGCGCCGGGTGGGTGACATGTGGCGCCGGGGCCGCTCGGTGACGCTTCCCCTCCGTGTTAACCATTTACTGGCTCTGTCTAGGAAAAGCAGCGAGTTATTAGAAAGTGCAAGAAGGGAGGAGAGCGGGAAGGTCCCAGCTGCAGCAGGGCTGTCCTTGCAGCCTGGTTCCAGCAGCAGGTCTGGTGACAAGGGCGGCTGCGCGGGGCTCGGGGTGAGCATCGGCAGCCCCCCGCCGGAGGAGCAGCCCCGCTCTCACGACAGCAGCGGCAGCAACTTTTAAGCTGAAGGATGCACACCGGCTGTGCCAGCAGCCCGCCAGCATGTTTTGGCGCATAGCCCCCGTGTCTCGGGGGAAGCGGAGCTTGCTCTTTTCTTAACCTCCCTGGGTAACCCCGGGGAGCGCAGATGCGGAAAGCCACGACCCCGGCAGGCAGAAGACGCGTGCCCATGGCAGCGTTCGGGTCGGGGCAGCCTGGCAGGCTGGGAGGCAATTGGGGTGCCCCTGAGGGTCGCCCCCCACAGCTGCCCCCAAATAACCAACATCCCCATGCCCGCTGCCCCACGCAGCCCAGGTGGAGCGGGGCTGCTCCTCCCCAGCTGCCAGCTCCGTTGGCTGTCTTGGCTCCTGGGGGCACAGTTTAACCTCATTTAAATTTAAAACAAAACAAGCCTTCGTTTACTTCCTGTGCTTTGCCTTTTTCCAAATCTAGCAGGGGATATTTTTTTTTTTCTTCTTTACGGCTCACATTTATAACTTTCCTTTCCTTTTCTGACTTGTTACCCTCTCATTACCCATCCTTTCTGCAGCAAGCCCAGACGTATCTCAGGTAATCGGGAACGTTACCGCGGGCACCCAGGGCCAACCCTGCCCTCGTGCAGGACCGCGTGGGGCACAGCGTGCAGCCAGAGCCCCCTCCTGCAGGTCTCGGGGATCCACAGCCCAGAGCAGCATCAACAGGAGCCATGGGCACTCAGCCTCGCACGAGACACCCGGAGGAAGCCAAAGACCTGTCCTAAGTAAACGCCTCAGCTCGAGGATCACCTGTCCACCGACTTTCGGAACTTGGTGTCAACCGCTACCAGCAGCCACCAATACTCCAACTGAATTTCATCTCCCTGCCTAGAAATCCAGAACATCCCCTTCCAATTCTTTGCTGCGAGCCTTGATTTTTAGCGATCAGCCTCAATTTTCCTAGGAAAAACAAATTTAACCTTTGATTTAACCTTTCAGCGAGCTATTTTTACTCCCTTCTCAAGCTTATTTTAACCTCGCTAGCCAATAAACGCTTAAAGGTCAAACCCCATTCCTAAGAGCCCGGCTTCACCCCTGGGAGGAAGGCTGACATCGCCGATTTTTCCGGGGCAGAATCCCCTCTTCCAACCGTCCCAGCGGCAGGAGGGGCCGGGCACAGAACCAGAGGAGGGAAACACCGCTGGGCGAAGCGGGAGGATGCCGAAATGCCTCCTGCCCTGCTTGGGGATGCTCGGGGATGCCCCCCGTATATACACACACGCTGCCCTCGTGCAGGGCATCCTGGCGGCTCCCCTGCCTTGCCATCGCTGCCTAACTTCGGTGTTGCAGTGAGAAGGGATGGTGGCACGGCATGGGCATGGTAAAGCATGGCACGGCATGGCATGGCACGGCTCGGCATGGCACAGCACGGCTCGGCGGGCCGGAGGCAGGTGGGGAAGGCTCCGGAGCTGCAGCGGGGCGGCCCCGGGCCCCGGGCGGGATGGAGCCGGCCCCGCCACGCCCCCGGGCCCCGGCCCCACCGGGCACGGCCCCTGCCGCCGCCGCCCGCCCCCGGAGCCCCCCGGGGATGAAGCGGGCGGAGGTTGGGGGGGGAAACCCGGTACGGAGGGGGGGTGTGGGTGCCCGGTCGGGGCCGCGCAGCGCCCTCCCGGAGCCGCGGTGCGCGGGCACGGCGCGGGGCAGGCAGTGCCGCAGTCATTAATTCGGGGAGCGGAGCGGGGCGAAGCGGCTGCAAAAGTTG
>CM021777.1:16547435-16597283 GCA_011076525.1 Nettapus auritus
CTTTTGGCGCCATATTAATGACGTACTTAAAATTTGCCATTTCTCCTGCGTCAAAAAGACGGTTCTGGCCCGGCGCGGAGAAGAGCCGCACCCCCCCCATACACACACCCCCCTCCGCCGCGCACCCCACGCGCACCGACACGAACACGCGTGGCCGGGGTGCGGAGCGGGGTGCGGAGCGGCTGGGCCCCGCTGCGAACGCCCGTGTGAGCCGGCACGGCACGGCTGAAGTTGGCCGAGTTGCCGTGGAGCAGCGCGGGGACCCCCCCGGGGGTGGGGACCCCCCCGGGGGGGGGGGCCCCCCCCCCCCCCCCGCGGTGACACCCCCGGTGCGGTGACCCCCCGGGTGCTGCCCCCACGGCCGGTGCCTGCTCAGGGCTGCCCACAGTGAGGGATTTTCCCCGGATTCTGCCCAGGCAGAAGCGGTTCCTTAAATAAAGAGTATTATTAATGGGATGGAGTGGTCTGTACAATGCGCCTCTTCCCAAAGCCCACGAGGCCCCACAGTCAAGTTGCAGAAGTTGGCTTGCTCTGCTTTATACTGCTGCCGTGGGGGATGAAAATTCAGTTTAAAACAGTCCCTCGATCACAACCCGCTACCATCCCTTGGGTCCCATAAACCTCTAAAATGTCCCCAAGTCACTGACCATTCCCAGGCAGGGCCACCAGCACACCCAGGGCACTGGGATGCTCCCCCATGGGCATCTCCCTTCCAGACTTAATCATTTGCCCCACTTTAATGAATTAGGCTGCCACTTGCCATCTAGTCCTGTGCTGGACATTTTCTGAAAATATAAAGTCCTTTGGCTCCTCCAAGGATGAAGACAAGAGGAGAAGAGCATTGCTTTGGCTGAAGTTGGGCTTGCTGGACTTTTTTAATAATTATTTTTATGTACCCCTGGAAATAGTCTTGAAATTTGCCATAAGGCAGCCTTTTAGGGTCTTTGTAGATAAGCCCACTCAAATTCATCACCTTCATGGTCTTTCAAGCAGAGCAGCTCACAACATATGGCAAAACAACATCAGTTCCCGCACGGCGCACGAAGGAGGAGATTTGGGGGAGCACAAAGATCTCCCGGATTCCTATAGCTAAGAACAGCACTCCCTTTATGTCTGCTTTGGAAATAAGCTGTCATCTTCTCTGGGGACCCTCTTTGCTGGGAAGCAGCCCCAGAGAAGAATGGGAAACGTCAGCCACCAAGTTAAAAAAAGCCTCTCCTGGTAGCACGAGAGTGGGGGCCTCGTGGCACAGCCTCCTGCCAGCCTCAGGCACCTCGAGAACTCTGGAAACATCCAAACTGAGACGTTCTTGGTAATTTACTGAGCTCTTTTTTTTTTTTTTTTTTTTTTTTTTTTTTTTTTTTAATGTAATTCTATTACAGTTCTTAATTATATGATCACAATCTGCTTTCCATGCAACACCTGCGTGCGTAGGACCTGCTCTGTAGGTAAGTCAGAAAGGAAACGTTTCCCCCAGCTCCCCCCATCTTATCTGCAGAACCAAAAACTTTGGGATGGAACGGTCCCAAAGACCAGGATTCTCCCCTTTTCTCTGTAACATTCTCCCCTTTTTCTCTGGTGCTGTGTGTGCGGGTACAAAGTGCTGCATCACAGTGAATGCTCCGTGAAAGCTGACATTATGCTTCTCAGATGGAGCACCCTAAATTAGTTAAAACGGGCCTTAATCCATCTGTGTGTCATCCTGACCCATCTTCATAATGGGTGTTGGGGAGGATTAATGAAGGTGCTGGACCACTGATGCAGCGTAGTGGAAAGTACCGTAGGAAAATGGTGCTATGTAGTTGGGCTTGCTGGACTTCTAAATTATTATTTTTATGTAACCCTGGAAATAGTGTTGAAATTTGCCATAAGGGAGGCTTTTTTGGTCTTGTAGATAAGCCCTCCCAAATTCATCATAGAAAATAAAACATGAGAAAATTAATAATTCTGCCTTTGGGGGAACCTGCCAGCTTCCCTGCTTTGGTCCTGTACATCACCGCAGCCCTGCAGCCCTCTGGGCCATTTCTGGGGGATTTCTGGACAAAGCCACCACCGGAGGTCACAGCACGTCAATTCCCACGCAGCTCAGGTCCCTGGCACAGGCCGGTTGTGCACAGCCCCAGTGCGCTGCTGCCACCCCAAAGATGAGCACCCCGTTCTGGTTTGAGAGCCGCACACCGCAACATTGGAACTGTGTTTTCTGTTGCTGTGAAATCCACAAGTGGCCAGATATGTGAGCAATGTGCTGAGCTAAGGCCTAGGATCAGCTGGGGAACAATGGGAGCGCACCAGTGCTGCTGAGCCCCTCGCTGACCATCTCGTGCACGGCACGGCGCGCTGGTACGGGAGAAAACCAACATCCGAGCCTGCAGTTAAAATCTTGCTCTGCTACAGCAAAAGGCCTTCGATTAAGTTGCTCTGGCAAGGAGAATTCTGACATTTCTGGATGTTCAGTACTTGATCACACGCTTAACAGATTTTTGGCTACCATCTATGCACATTTATACAAAATGTGTATACAAACACATACGTGTACCTCAGATACATACAGAGATAACACCTGATGGATGGCTCCACAGAAAGGTCGTGTACATTAGCCATCTGATGCTCGGTTTACATAGCTTGACATGTATGTAACGGTTATGGAGAGCTCTGACAGGGTGTTGTCAGCTGGCTTTTGCTAAGAGAAGAAATAAATCTAATAATGAAAACAAAAAAAAAAGCATTTTGGAAGAAATAATACTGCACAAATCCTCTAAAAGGACAGAATTGTCTACACAACAAAGGCTCAGCTGATTGATGCTAAAATAAGCAGTTATGCAACAAGTAAGAAATACGATCTCCAGAGAAGGAGCCAGCAGCATTTCCCTTTCATCTTCATTCACCAGTGCCTGTTTTTGCATACCTAGGAGAAGAATATAAGCAACTTTTTGACAATAAGTGCCTAAGTTGAATTAACTGATATTCAAACGAAGGACTTGGTGCAGATCCCCTCACTATAAGAGCCCCCCAAAGTGCCATGATGCTTTTGCTTCCACCGCCCGTGCTCCAGGGCTGCGATCACGCTTCGGAGGAGCGCTCTGCTGGCATAACTGGGTGTAAATACGCTGATTTTAGGGGTGAATCGGCTCGCCATATAGCCCTGATTACCAAACTTAAAACAACTTCAGAAGAAGCAGCATATAAAGTAGTTCATCTCAGAATGCCTGCATTTAGTACAACTTGTCAGCAAGACTTGAGACCCCAAAAATCTCAGTGTGACAGACCTCATGGGGAGAAAGAGGAAGAGCGGGGCACCTCGCTGTCCCCATGTCTGGCTGTGGCAGTACCTGTTTGTACCCAGCACAGGGCTGAGACAGGAGGGACTGTGACTGATACAAGGAAAATTCAATGCTATTTCAAAGACCTTTAAAAACCAACTATTTACTAATGCTACCTAGCGAGAAAATGCAGGGAAAGCTCAGCTCCTCGTCGGCCGGGTGCCTGTTCCTGTTGTGATGTCCTCATGTCCCTGAAGGACCGGTGTGGGGCAGAGAGATGCTCTGGTTACAAGAGCTGGTGGAGAGCCTCACAACCTGAAAAGGGCACAGGAGACACATGGCTGCTAATGTACTGCCCACGTACCCTCTTCCGAGGCCTCTGGTAGCCAGAAGAACATGAGATAACCCTCCGGCTACTTTCATTTCTGCCGACGACCAGATGAGCACAGAGCCATCCCAGAAGGAGAGCAGAAAGATGATGGAAAGCTTGGTGCATCCGTATCCCAGACAGGGTTGTCCAACATCCCAGCTGTGATCGGGATACTTACTTATTATTAAAATGCGTGTTAACTTGGAGAATATTAAGCAGATGCAGTAGAAGGAAAAAGAACAAGCTCTGCTCTAAATTATAATAATAATCACTCCCATCTTCGAGAATGAACTACTACAGAAAGATCAAGGGCGAGATGGCTGCTATGGTCATTATATGAACTAATCCTTTTTCTTTGTCAGTCATTCTGCATAATTCTTTACCTCTCTGAAGCTAAGGAGAAATACTATACTTACAGGAGAAGAAAATTTGATTTGGCAGATCAGTGGATACAGAGATTTTGTTTGCAGTCTCAATTACCTCCAGTAGCTAGAAATTTGGTATCAAAATAAACTGTAAACAAACAAACAAAAAAATGGATACAACATTACAAACGTCCATCCCTTGATGGATAGCTCAAAAATTCTCTGTTCCAGCAACAGCTGCTTTAATATCTTCCAGGGAAATGGCAGTCTCTCCCTGTCTGAAGGGATTACCTTTAAGGAGTGCCTCCTTAAGTGGTTTTGTGTACAGATGCTCATGTTCCTGTGCACTGAATTTCTTCTGCCAAATTTCCAGATTCTTTTGTGGTTGGTTTCTCTGTTTCCTGTAGGTTCTGTAAGCCTTCTCGTCCCCAGGCTGAACGTGCCCACCTCTCAGCCTGTATATATGGCCCCACTGCCACTCCTTTGCTCCCTTTTTAGGGATGCTTCAGACTTGCTGAGCTAAGCAGCGTGCTGGACAAGCGTGGCTCCTCGGGCTGCCGGGGGTCTCAGCATGAAGACATGACCACAACACCATCGTTCACCCTGTCTGGGCAATGGGTGACGAGAACAGATGCATGTCCCCATGACGGGTACCCCAAAGGCAGGACATGCCACCACAACCCGTCCTGCTGCCCTTCCCCACCCCGTGGCCGGGGCCAGTGAACAACCCGCTGTCAGTGGGCTGCTTCCAACCTGCAGGTCCCGCCATATTACAGAGCACACAATTAGCATCCCAATTAAAAAAAAAAAAAAAAAGAAAAAAAAGAAAAAAAAAAAGATAAAAGATATGAGTCACAATTCAATGCACCATTTGAGTGAATGGTGCATATGCTAAACAATACATGCATCAAGACTGCATTAATCCACGTTTTATGTGGATTCCCTCTAGACATTCAGTTTATAACCAAGCTGGCTATTTCACTATATTTCTCTGGAGTTTGAGGGTGTGAAAAAGACATTTCCATTTCATTGACTAAGTTCCCAAGGGGAGAGTTTATGAAAGTGCAAGTGCATAATTTACTGCCTGACAGGATAAAGATGGTATCTGATTTAAAAAAAAATAGTGTACCCTGAAAAACAAAATTGCTAGAGCAGACATTTGTTTTCCGTAAGTACCATATTTTAGAAGCATTTAATTTAGCTTAGAAGCGCTGTTAAAAATATATGCATTGTAAATTGCAGCTGCATAACACGATATTTATCAGATAATGTCACTGAATAGTCTCCTGTTGCAATATAAATGCCAAGGCATTTATAGAAAAATAAATGTTGAAGTAGAGAGCTTTCCTTTCAAAGTGGAAAACTATTATCTCATCCAAAGTTCATAAATAAAATGATGAGGGCTTGCTTACGGGGTTGGTTTTAACCATACAGGGGCTGAGGCGGGTGCTCCACTGCCCGAGCACTGCTCCCCGCAGCCTGGTGGCAGTGACAGCAGAGGGGACACACCGTACGTGTGGCAGCCCTCAGCAGGACCTCAGGCTGGCCAGAAGGGCAATCATCTCCTGAGGTACTTGAGGATCAGAAGCATAAGGATGCAACGTGAGAGATTTCTCGGAATTTACCACTTCATGCAATATTTATTGCAAGAAAACTCCTCAAGTCCTACAGCCAGGACCTGATGCAATATGCTAGGACACCAGCTTTCAAAAGCCGTGCTTGCAAGTTGGCTCTTGAAGCCACATTTAGTCACATAAATGCAGGATCTGATTTTCAATGGATGGAGCACCTGGCAGTCCCTATTGATTTCTTCAGGGTTTTGGATCAAGTTGTGCATGTGCAGCACTATTTATTAGCATAAGGTACAAAGGGCTGTTGGAGAGGGATGGTAAATAAGGTCTGGGATCCAAGAGCTCCACCTTGGGCTCCTCTGAAATTTGAGGACATTGATCTAGTCTGTTCGCCTCCTGTTAGGCTGGGTCTAAAATTAGGCTCATGCTGCCATTCACACAGATCGACGAAGGGCTCTACTGAGCAAGCTGCACACCACGTGGCAGCTGGGCCCTAGCTCATTGCTTTTTGCACCACAGGTCTGTTTGCTGGCCTTGCTGAGACTGGAAAATGCTGCTCAAATGCAGCAGGTCCCATTGTGCAAACTGCCTGCAGCTGCTGCTGGACTGCAGCCGCTGGAAGCACGATGCTCAGAGCATCCCAGGGGAGGAGTGGATGAGGAGCATGGATGGCACCAAACCACGCTGAAGTCATCCTGATAACTTAATTTCAATTATTCTGGGTTTGACATATCCAGATAATCCACATTTCATGGGATTTGTAATTTTCAAATCATTTTTAGCCTGCGCAGTTAGGAGCAAAGTCTGCCTGGAAATTAAAGGAAGCTGCAGCCACATTTATTTAGCTGTGCCTACAAAGCCAGAATGCCCACCCTACAGCCCACGGACGTGTAGCCATCAGCACCAGGGAGGGGAGATGAGGGTATTTGAATTTTGGCCACAAGTCAGTCAATTCTCTTGTTAAAGCAGAAGTCAGGGTGGGTTTACCACCCTTACTACCCCAAAATGCCTCCTAGAGCAGCAACTGCATCTGTCTTAACTGGCAGCATGGGCACTGCTCTTCCATGGGAAGGAATGAGATTCCTGCATCCCTCTCCTGGCTTCATGAATTTACCCTTCTGTGGTTCTGCTCTGCTTTTAGCTACTTTCTGCACAGCTCACATGGCGTATTGTCTGCTTGCTTCTTTCCCTTCTCTATTTTCTCCTTCTGCTCCTCACTGCATTTTCCTTTGGACAATCTAAACCACTGCTCCTCTGCAGCAACCATATTCATACCAAATTGCAGTTTATCTGCCTTGCCACTCTCTGCTCACCTCTCTCCATTGAAAAGCACACTTCAGGCTGTCCCTGTCACATCGCATCCTGGGCAACACGTTGGGAACCTAGCCTGGATGTGCCAGGCTGAGCTGAATTACTCATTCTTCTCCTCAAACTCCTCTCTGTCCACTCTGGCTGTCAGAGCAGGACTGCACTCCAGGCACTACTCAACTGATATTTTGCCAAAAGCACTTTATATGATGAATGTCAGCCACATCGGGAATACGTTATGCTGTAGGTGCAGTGACTAAAATAAATTTTACATGTAAGAAACGGCTGGCTGGATGAATGGAGGGACAGCCAAGTCGCTGGCTGGTCAGCCATTGAAGGGCACAATAACACACCAGCAGGGCATCTTTCTGGGCCATGTTCAGAAGAAAATACCTCGGCACTGCTAGCTCCTTGCGGAGAGGAACTCACCCTGAGAACGTGCAAGCAGGGAGGACCTCAAAGTTGCACACCACATTCATAAAATATCACAGCAATGAGAGGGCAAATAATCATCGAGTCCACTGTCTTTTTATATAGGATTACGGCCCCTTTGCAGAGGATGTACCAGCCATTTGTTTGAATTTACATTTGCTTTTTCAAAATAGGCCACCAAATAATGCTGCCGTGCTGCCGAGCAGGGCCACGTCCCTCAGAGTCCCTTCTTGGAGAGCTCCATGGATGACAGACAGCCACTGAAGCAACAATTCCTGCGTGCCAGGACTTCAGCACATTGTCTATGCAACACATAGCCCTTTTACAGTGCTTATAATCTTCAAATCAATTGTACCTGGCAGGGGAAGTTTAACGTTAATGACTTTCTTATTACGGATGGAAAAACCTTTCGCAGCTAATGAGCAGCAACAAGGCCTACTCGAGGAGGTGACTCCACGGTCATGACCGGCGCCTGGAGCAGGGCTGAAGCGATGGCTGCTTGGCTGTGAAGTCAGCCTGGCAGCCTGCCTGTGGGGTTAGGAAGGGCTTCAAGGATCTTGGCTTAGGACTGCTGAAGAGCAGGGGGAAGATGGAGCTGGTGTTGCCCATCCCATGGCCATCTGCCAGTTGCAGCAGCCTGCCCTGCGATGAAGGCCAGGACGGCGTTCCCAAGAGGAGCCTTGCTCTCCGCGACCACCAGACAGGGACAGCTGCTGAGGTGTGAAAGAGGGGGGGGCAATTTAATTTTAATCCTGACAGCCAGGAGCAAACAAGCCCCAGCGAGTTCTGCGTTTAATTTCCACGCAGGTCCCATGGGGCATGCAAAAGAGGGCGAGCGGAGGGAGGCTGTGGGCCTGGAGGTGGCACTGTGCCTTGGGGTGGTGGCATCTGCCTGGGCACAGTCCCGAGCCCAGCACCTCCAGCCTCTCCACCCCAGCAGAAATAAACAAATGGAGGCACCACAAAGGAGAGAGCATCTGACTGGGACCAGGTACTTATGCAAATAGAGCGTTAACACCCAGCCAGACAGAGCTGATAAGCCTCCCAGGCCAGCTGGAGGCTTCTCCAGTCTGCTGAGGGGGGAGGAGGAGGAGGACAGCTTTAGGATGACAAAAGAAAACCTAAATGCAAGAGCAAGGCAGCACAGGGCAGGCTGCACAGGGCTGCCTTGCTTTGCTGGGCACACTGCTGCATTGCTGGTTGGCCATCGCTGTCCTGCTCCACTTCCAGAAGCATCCCTGTGCCTACACGTGCACATGGTGGAAATCCTCTTTTTTTTTTTTTTTTTTTTTTTTCAGGGTGCAGCATGAGGAGAGCAGGAGGCTTCCCCCATGGCATGCATTGCTCCCAGGGTGCTCCCCCTCTCTTTGTCAGCCCCCTCCAGCAGCACAACCACAGCAAATTGTCCTCCTGCAGGGCTGCTGGGGATCCCCCAGGAAGCCACGTCCCTGCCCCAGCTGGGCTGCTGGTAATCAGATAGAAGGGGTTTAAAATAATCAAGTCTAAGCAGCTGAAATCCACATAGGAGTAGGTAACGGGGTCAGGAGACACGCTGCAGACGGAGGGCCCAGGGTCCACCAGGCAGGGCATGGTTTGTGGTCAGAGCTGGGGGCCAGCGAGCCAGGAGCCACAGCGCTTCTTCAGGACACAGCCCACAGGTGGTTCTTCAGCACTGGGTGCTTGGAATTCTGTGTGAATCTCACATGTCTCAGGGTCTTTCTCTCAGAAAGACCCAAAAGGAAGGAGGTGGTGGGGGAAGACAACGCATACCACAGGTAGAGAGCCCCCAGAGCCTGGTGGTCTCTTTCCTCCCCATCGCAACCATCACCACCAGCCTGAGTCACGGATGGATTTTGCTGCCCCAGAGCTCCATCAGTCTCATAACTCCAGTCCTGGGACTCAGAGCTGCAGCTCACAGGATGCACAAAACCTTTGGCTCCTCAAGCATCACCGTGCACAGGCTCCCAGTCCCCCAGTCCCCACCCCGTACTGGCTCTCTGCAGTCACCTTCACCCGCTCCACCCACAGGCAGGGAAGAAGGGAAATGAGCATCAAAGAAAGGAGGGGACTGCTTTTAGGGACTGTTTGTTTTGCCCGCCACGCATATTTCCAGCTCAGTTTAGCGATATAACGCTCTGATGCTGAGAAGTTGCAATTTGGCTTTCCTGTGGTATTCCCCTTGGAAAAAAAAAAAATCTTACTGCAATGTAAAACTGAAAATTGAAACAGCCTGGTGATTCACCAGAGAAAATGCCTCTCTCTTTTCCCTATTCAGTGAGGCGGAGATTAATGTTGTGAGGTTTGAAAGAAAAACTGAAAAAGCCTTTAATTAATCCCTAAAGGCTAAACGGTGCCAGAGATGGACAGGATTTCTCCTCTGCCTCCTTTCCAGAGCAAGGACTTGATGCTGTGTTCCTACCACAGCCTTTTCCAGGGGATTCTCCAGCACCGAGGGAGGACCTGAAGGCATCCCTGGGGACAAGCACCGGGCACCAAGGAGACAGCACAGACTTTTGGAAGCTTTTACCTGCTGCGAGGAAACTTTCCAAGTTCAAGGTCAGGTTTGTTTGTCTTCCATCCCGACAGACACAAAACGTTATGCAATATTCAGGAAGTCACTTTTATCAGCCTCAATTCAATTTATAAGATTAAGAGCATGGAAAAACAAATACTCCTGGATGGAAAGCGCTGGCACTAGCCAGGCCAATGCTCTGTTTGCACAAGGATTGTTAACAAGGCATCTCTTATTTCCACAAATCAGTAGGGGTGAGATGCAAAGTGTGCTGCTTCTTACGGGGGGCTGGTTGTTATGAGAAAATCTAACCTCTGCAGAGAGCAGAAGCCATAGCAGAGTCTTCCGGAGGGAACCAGACCTCCCACCTCCCTTGCCCAGAAAGTGCACTAGAGAAAAAAAAAAAAAAAGAAAAAAAAAGAAAAGAAAAAGAAAAAGCTTGCAGAGAAAACAGCACTGGGTAAGAGCGAGGTCAACCCTATGTCTGATCTGGAAGTCCTGAGGTCTTCAGGGAAGACAAGCATCAGCACTTCAGGGCAGGAGCATCGACATTTGTCTCGCGGAGCGGAGGCCCTTGCCAGAGATCGCATTAGGCACCATCCAGGAGATGCATCTGCCTCCTGACACCATTTCTCTCCCAGCGAGGCCCTTACGAAGTTTCAATATTCACCACTATTACGGATAGCTCAGACCAGTGCTTTCTGCTGAT
Organism: Nettapus auritus; assembly: GCA_011076525.1. Classification (NCBI taxonomy): domain Eukaryota; kingdom Metazoa; phylum Chordata; class Aves; order Anseriformes; family Anatidae; genus Nettapus; species Nettapus auritus. The sequence continues at coordinate 16,557,963 of CM021777.1, forward strand.
ACAGGGAATAAAGGAAAATCAATCTTCGGCGCTGCAAACTCCCTTAATTCAGCGCCACGCACACATGTAGGAGCTACAGACAAAGTTAAAGCGTAGTAATGAGGAGCTATGGAGTTTGACAGCCACTAAGGGAGAACCTGATGACTGAAAGGAAGCTCAGTGATAGCAGAGTTGCAAGTTCAGCTATGGAGAGGACCACAAAAGCTGAGTGCGTGCTGTAGATCTTCCTTTTATTGACTGTTTGGAGGAGAGCTGCATTTCTTGTTGAAGTTCAGAGCCACAGACCGCACTCTGTCTTGATTCTGATTACAGAGCGGTGGTAATTAAACCTCTGGAGCATTTAGTTACCATTTTAACAAAATGCCTGGATTGTATCTTGATGTGAAATTGGGAGTGAGATGCAGATCTTCACAGTAAATAAAAACTGTTGGCTGTTTCACAGATAATCTGTTTCCTCAGCTTGCGTATGAGCAAATCCTGCCATACAGTTTCTTTTTCCCTTGTGCAAACACACACGGTCCTTGAGGAAGTTCAGCAGAAGCACTGCCAGCCTCTGCACACTGCTCAGCCTGCAAAATAACCATTATAACCATGGTGTGGCTCTTTAATAGCACTTTTCAGCCAAGACCCAGTATCATTGTCTCCATGTCAGAAAACAGAAACACACAAAAATTTGCTCCAGTGTTACAAGCGGCCAAAGTCAGGAATAATCCAGCACTCAAGTCCAGAGTCCATCCATCAGCTACATCCCTACCGGGCTCTGAAGTAATGGCCTCATTCACAGACATGTAAGGTGCAAACCCACTTTATTCTTAGACTCAGAGCTGCGGTGACAACCACAGCTCTGCGTCACTGCAGACCTCTAGGTTAGGAATTGGGCAAAAGCAGCCATTTCGGGTCATGTAGCTACAGGCTAGCCACCTAATGGCAATTTTCAGCCTGAGTCCACTCAAACCAGCTACCAATATAGGGGAATCCCTTAAAGGCAGCGTTTTATTGCAATTAGCATCAATATATTGATGGAGCAAGGCTCAGATTCTCAGCAGCACCAGCAAAGGCAGCACGATGGCAGTTTGCATTGGCTCCGTTTCTTGCAGGCAGTGGTGCTAAGTGCTCTGGTAGATCAGTTCTTCTGATAATAAAACAGTTGCTTGTGCAGGCAATTGGGCTCAGTCACTTTCAAAGGACAGATGTTGCCACAAAGGTTTTCATCGTTGGCTTTCTCAGCAAAGCATATCCTCCCTGCCCAGAGCAGCAACAGGTTTACCACAAAATACTTCTCGCATTTGATGTCTGCAGAGGCAGGTGTTACTCACCCAGGTGCCGTATGCAAATGTGCTCCTGATGGGATAGCAGGGAGAAAAACCTGAAGTCAGTGCTGTGGGAGATGCCCATCCTCATGTGTCACTCATGTGTCCAAAGCAGAGACCAGCCTTGGGGCTTTTTTGGTGCTCTGCTTCTAGGCAGACAGACTTGATGCAGGTCAGGGGTTGGCTTGCCACATTGTGAGACCAGGATCTGCATGTTTTGGTGGGTGCTGGGGTCCGAAGCTGCACCTCTTCATCTTCCTCATCATCACTTCACCTCCAGCCATCTGCTGAGAGGAAGTAAGAGCTGTCACACACCTACACGGGGACTTCTGCAAAGTGTCAGAGCTGCTGCCACGCACACGCAGCTGCCTTGGAGAGAAGTGTCAGGAGGAGATGCTTCGAGCTCACAGACCCGCTCCCTCCCCAGCAGGCATCAGCAGTCCACTGCTTACACCAGGAGAACCGAGCTGACATCCAGCCACCTCCCAGAGATGCTCCTGGTCGCTGCCCACCAACCTCCCCAAACTCAAGCCGAAGACACACTTAAGCTCACCTGCTCTGGTGGGTGCTTCCCCTCCAGGCAGAGGGGCAGGAGAGGGCAGCAGCAGAAGTAACACAGACAGCCTCCCTCCTCTCTATCCACCCTGCCTGCAGTTTAGGAACTCATGGAAACACACAAACGCAAAGCTGGGATAAGGTTTCTCTGCAGATAGAAACGCGGTTGCTGCTGGCGTGGTTGGGAGTTGAGCACGATGATGGCTCTCGGTTTGAAAAGAATCACAAAGAAGGGACTGTTTGGTAGAAATCTGTTTGCTCTTCATCACATCTGGATTATTCTGTTATTCATGTCTACTAAAGGAAAGGAAACCTGAAGGAATTATTGCTACAGCTTTCTCTGGCTGCAGGATCTCACACCTCCTTCACATCGCACCATCCTGGGATACGATGCTCCCCAAATTTAATGGGTTGCATACACAGATTCAAACCCCCCATCCATATCAACTTTTCTACATCCAGTCTTCAAACCCTAACATGAAAAAAATGACATAAAAAGATCTTCTCCAACAAAGTAAATAACTGCAGGCAAGCAAGCATTCTCCTTAACGTTTCTAGATGTAAATATTTGGGGTGGCAGAAAGGAACAGCTGATTATCGTCTGGATTTGACAGGAAAACCATAACAATCTTTGAAAAACTGATCTAGGCATTATTCTGCATTGTGACAGTACAGAGAGCATTACGTGATTGCGTCTTTTCTCAGGAATGGGTAAACTGGCTTGGTGGTTTGGAAAAATACAAGCAAGCATATATTCAATTATTACTTTCGTTTTTTTTCCCCACAGACCGCTGCCATTTTTGATTCAAGTGATGGCCAGAGCTAGAAAGGATAAACCACCACAAGACAAAATTTTCTCATTGCTTTTTTCCTGCTCTGAAGCTCTGGGACTATCACGAAAAACCTCATTTGTATGAAGCTGGTATCAGATGATGAAGAACTAGGCTGACTGCAAAGCTAGGATGCCACACACATTTCATGATGCTAAGTGACCATGATCAGTAATATCAACATGAATATCCATTAGTCAAAAAATATATTGGAACAATACTCAAATATCTCAAGACGACTGCCACAGAATGGATCCAATTCATGCTTTCCACCCTTCCCTGCAAGCCCACAGGCTGTGCTACTCGGCCGTGCCACTTCAGGGACCTGAAGCATGGCCTTGGGTCCCTCTTTTAGGGAGGGTCCTGCATTTACACAATTCACAAGCTTCTCCCCATGTCTTTATTCCTAACATCTTTCCATATCTCCTCTCACCGTGCTGAGCCCATAACCTACCCGCTGTGCAGCCAACCATCACCTCTGCCCTGCCAGCCTGCACAATCCCTCTGCCAGCTTCATCCCTCAGCACAGACTTGCCTCCTCCCAAGCTTTCCCATAAGGCTGGGAACACCTTCCAGACAAATCTCAGCAGCTGCCCCTTCCTCCTCATTCAAAACTCTCCTTTAATATGCTCCTGCCCAGTAAACTACCAACACAGCCTTGGCTGTGGCTGGGATGAAGTGTCAGTGCTAGTTAGGAGGAGGGAGCCATGCATAAACCAGCACTGACGTACATCTCCCACCGAGGAGAAAGTGGCAATGTTCTGCCGGCCTCACCAGGAGCTGGAGCGCAGAGCGAGTCTTCTCCCTCTAAGCAGATAGCTAGCTGGCAATTCGGTCAGCCCTGAATTATATGCTGGAGTGCTAACTTCCCTTGTGGTCGCAAAAAAAAAGAGAAAGGCTTTAGAAACACGATTTTAAATGATGCCCAGGGGTATATTTAAAGAATGGCCAGCCAAATTCCACACTGCCTTCGAGCCTGCTGGAACGCCGCTGGGCTGCAGCGGGGCTGTGTGGCAGATAAGAGCGCACAGCGCTCAGCCAATTAGTCTTAACCATCATTATATAATATTGATGTCATATTGAATATACATATATATCCTGGCACAGCAACTGAAATTAAATTGATTTATTAAGCTGATACCGCACACCAATGCCAAGCTACCAGGTAATTGATCAGCTGCCTAGAACGAACTCCAACGTGTAATTTCCAGCGCAATTTGACTGATCAGCAATACCATAATTGGTTGCAAATGTCCTTCCTTGTATTTGTTTTGTTAAGTGGCTTTTTCATTAACGCAGCGGAGCCAAGTAAATAAATATGACTTTACTATTGGGCTGAAGGCAGACAAGAGTTGAGAAACGGATACAGCCTGGGACAGGACTGGGCAATGTACAGCCAGCACTCGTTATTTACACTTTCTCCATTTTGCTGCATTTTGGGCCTCCTTTACTTTAGATTTCCTGTTAGCAAAAGGGAAGTGGCCAGCACTAGGCTCAAGAAAAATGCAGGTCTATTGCATTTATGCCCCCAAATGCCTTTTATTATTAAGACTTTACATCTCTGCTTAGACTATGGTCCTCAGACATCCCTGCTAGGAGAAGAAACCAAGAAGAGTCTCCAGGAATGGGTTCCTTGCTCTGGCAGGAAGCACCAGGTGCCTGCCTGAGCTGACAAGCTGAGAACCAAACAAAGAGGGCTATCAGGAGGTGGCACCTTCCTCCTGCAACCCATGCTGATGCCTCTGCCCACAGCATCCTCTCTTCTGGCACACGTCAGAGCCGCCACAGTGCACTCACAGCCCCCAGCTCCATATGGACTGAGCCCTACAGTTGTAAAGACAAGGCAGTGCCAGCAGGGGTTGGAGGCTAAGTCGCAAAATACCTGAAAATAGTGATTCAACATTGCAGCTCTGAGCTCGTACAGCTATTTGAACAGGAAAAGGGTAAAAACACTGCTGTGGCAGCAGCTATCCCATGAAATAGCCATGCACAGCACTGGATTATGGTATGTCATTCCCATTTTCCAGAATGTGCACAGAACATTGTTTTCTGGGTGTGTAATTCCATAGTGCATGCCTTTCAGTGTCCCTTCCAGATCTCATTTTATCCCATCCTATCAATTACAGCCCATTTCTGGCTATATTCTAACCATGCGAGACTGGACGATGAATAGTGGTTATCTGGTGACTTCCAGCACTGAAATATTATTTCAGACCTTTCACTGTAAGTCACCACAACACATTGTAGGAGCAAAGGCAATAAGAAAATCACATAAGAAAGAATAAAGACACTGAGACAGGAGAGAAGAACTAATCCATTATTTTCAAGTGTTTTCAGCAGTTTAGGACTTTATACCTTTAACACTTTTTGTCCACTGGACTCTGCCAAGTGGAATCATTGTTTTTCTTCTGGTAGCTCCGTGAAAGCATTTGACAATGGCTTACTCCAGTGCAGAAAAAAATTAAAGGCTAAGCTACTTAAGCAATGGGTGTTCTTTGAACCATCCCATTTAAATCTCCGAGATAGCAGCGTGTTGCAAACCAGCACACCTCATTAGTGAGCCCTAAACCTATCCACAAAAGAAATCAGGATGAAGGTGGTCAGGATCTTTTTTCTCCCCCTCTCCTTTCCTTGTTATGTGCACAACTGTGAGGTCTGAGCAAGGAGAAGGTGAAGAAGACATCACCTTGACCCATGTGGGGCCCATGCAGCATGGGGCCGAGTATTTGTGTATGCTTTATAAAGAGCTTAGCAAATAAAAAGAAACATGTTTGTAATTGGGTTGTAGACAGTAGTAAGTTACTAGCATTTACCGTGCCCTGGTTCTTGTAAAACCCAGGAACAGCACTCTTCGTGTAAGGGCCTGTCCCATAGTCTCTGCCCCAGGTGTGCCGGGTCACAGCAAGCAGTGTGGGCAGCACCTGGGTTGGCAAACCCAGCTCTGCAGCTCACAGCCACAGGGGTTGCGGAAAGAGCACTTCAAGGAACACACTGGGACACCCCTGCAGTGCTCCAGGACACAGCAGGAGGTTTCTGTAACAGCCGGCCCTGGAGCAGCGTTTATTGCTTCTCTCACCGGAGCTGCTTTTCCAAAACCCAAGTCCCAGCTCCACCGGCATGCAGCTCCCCAGCTCCTCAGGCAGTGCTCCCAGTGAGGTGAGCAGCAAAACCAATGATCCCTTTCCATGCAAAGAAAAAAATGCAAGCTGACTGATAGGAAGGGATTCGTTAAGCAGGCTTTGAATGTTTTCAGCCCCAGCTTTCACGGAGAAGCAGGTTAGTTCTCACAGGCATGGCAGGCTGAGGAATGCTCGCCAGCCTCCAGTGATCCGTCAGGGCGCCGGCTGCTGCTTGGCAGGAGCCTCTACTGGAGCACCGCGGAGCATCCATCCCTCCCTCGCAGCACAGCAGCAGCGCCAGTGACTAAGCAGATTCTATAAATCAAGCTGCAGCAGAGTTCAGAAGCCTAATAATAATCCAAAGACATAAAAATAATAATAATGCAGTGGTTTTAGTGTTAAGGAGGTCACAGATAACTGTAATAGGCCTTCTGATGTTGAGACTTGCAGCTTGGTTTCGAGCAATTTTAACACTCTATTTGATGTCTCGTCTTAAAGCACTAGAAACTGGAATTAAACAACGCAATTAAAATGCAGCAAAGATGTAATCTGAGCCTATTTCTACTTCTATTCTTGCTGCTTCACCTTTCCCTCCAAATCCTTGGTCTCCTGCACATCAGGAGCACTCGTGGTGGCCCCCTGGGCTCCGGGATGATTTTGCTCGCCCACAGTGGGGTGGCACCAGGGCATTCAGCACACCTGAAACACTGCTGTCACCTCTGCAGCCATCACCAAACGAGTGCTGTGTACTCCACTTACTGTAATTGTCTCATTACTACTTTGTTTATATCGGTACAACTTAATCCAACTAAATACCATCATGAACCACAGCGCATGAAGTCCCTGGCTATAAAGAGCTGCACTAAACGTAATCCTTCTCAAAGCATCCTGCCTTCATACCTACCAATTTTCTACAATTACATCTGTGCAGCACATCTACACCGAAGGCTTTATGGCCCTTTGATGTACATATGCCAAAGCAAAATGCTGTGAAGCAGGCATGGCTTTAGACCGCAGGCTGTCACAGAATCACAGAATCACAGAATTTCTAGGTTGGAAGAGACCTCAAGATCATCGAGTCCAACCTCTGACCTAACACTAACAGTCCCCACTAAACCATATCCCTAAGCTCTACATCTAAACGTCTTTTAAAGACCTCCAGGGATGGGGACTCCACCACTTCCCTGGGCAGCCCGTTCCAATGTCTAACAACCCTTTCGGTAAAGAAGTTCTTCCTAAGATCCAACCTAAAATTCCCCTGGCGCAACTTAAGCCCATTCCCCCTCGTCCTGTCACCAGGCACGTGGGAGAACAGACCAACCCCCACCTCGCTACAGCCTCCTTTGAGGTACCTGTAGAGAGCGATAAGGTCACCCCTGAGCCTCCTTTTCTCCAGGCTAAATAGTCCCAGCTCCCTCAGCCGCTCCTCGTAGGACTTGTTCTCCAGGCCCCTCACCAGCTTCGTCGCTCTTCTCTGAACTCGCTCAAGCACCTCGATGTCCTTCTTGTAGCGAGGGGCCCAAAACTGAACACAGTATTCGAGGTGCGGCCTCACCAGAGCCGAGTACAGGGGGACGATCACCTCCCTAGCCCTGCTGGTCACACTGCTTCTTATACAGGCCAGGATGTCCCGGAGCAGAACAGTTTGTTATGCGTGTGCTCAGTGCCGAGCAGGACAAGATGCTGTGACTGGAAGCAGCAGGCATTCCTAGGGCAGGATTAATGAGAACGTGACGTGAGACCCTCTCCATATTGCCACAGCTTCGGCTGCATCAGAGGAATCCATTTCCCCAGAGCTTGAGGCCCAGCCTCCATGAGGGGTGCTGGGGATGAGGCAAACTGGGAAATAATTCAGCTTCATGCCACTTCATTGTGATAGTTAACTTATTACAAGGCACAATCTGTGGATGGAGAAACTGAGGCACAGAGCTCAGGTGCAGCTGGGGTACCCCACAGCCTTACAAGGCCATGGTGGAGCCTCTGCTCCACCTCAGCCTGATAGCCATGGCACCGTGCTGGGTTGTGGGGTATCCTGCAGAAATCGCTGCCTTTGTGTGCCCTATTTTCACAGCTGTGAAAGGGGGATAACGATACGCCCTGTCGTGAGGTGCTCAGCCACTGCGAGTTATTACGGGAGCTGTGTAAGCTGCTATAAATACCTGAAGAATGAGGACATTCAGCATTACACTAATAGAATATAAAGTCTGCGAAGCCTTCATTTAGAAGATGAAGGCTTGAGATAACAACAGGAAGCTGCAAGAAGCCCTCGCAGGCTTTTTGCAGGCGCTGTGCTCTCCTCAAACCTGAAGCATGCTCATGGGGATGGCAGCACCCATCCTGCAGGCACAGACCTCAGGAGCCTTGGGGCTGCTCCTAGCTGAACCTCGCTTTCACAGGGAGGTTACAGCTTGAGGAGGGAGCAGCAGGGCTCTGGGGCTCACTTTTAAGTTCAAATCTGGACAGCTTGGAGAGCCTTTGGGCAGTGAACATGGAAGGAGCAGAGCTGGGAAGCAGCAGAACACTGCGGTCCTCTGGCCCCAGCCACCTCCCTGGGGATGCAGGAGTTCACTTTCCTTTCCAGAGCCTCAGAAGAAACCCACCAATACCTCTCCACACACCACACATGAAGAAGGCCTCCAGAGGAGGCTCAGGACTCCTGCAGGATCAAAGAGATGTAAGGGCTAATCCCCTTTCTCCTCCAGGGCAATCCCCATCCCTGTGGAGGTTAATTTAGCAAAGAAACAGCAAAGGAACTTCATGTACTGTCTTCTCCCATGCTGTGCCAGTGGCTGTGATGAGAGGGAAGGAATAAAGAAGCAGGGAAGCTGTCAATAATCCCATTCCACTGCTATTACTGCCAGACAGATATATTATGTTGACAGCAAAAGCGAGGCACCTCAGGCAAAAAAAATAAATAAATACCACCAAGAGTATTTTGCCACCCCTGACCTTGTTGAGAAATCCTTGTTCCTGGTGAGATGTTTCAGTTCTAATTTGGCTGTTTTCAGCAAACAGACCCACATCTTTTAAAGCTGAGGGGCTGCAGCAGCTCTCCCAGAGCTGCCATTGAGTGTGTCTGAGCCATGTGGGGGGGAGATTAAGAGGAACCATAAATCTCTACTACTAATTGCAGTCTGCCTGATTGACCAGCATGGTCTTCTGCACATCAGTCAGCGGAGCTGGAGGACAGAATATCCCAAACTGGGCTCCCAGCACAAGGGAGGATAAAATGCACTGGGGAAAGAATCAGTGTGCTCCTGCCTCTGCTGGTGACATTCCAGCTGAGCTTCATTGACCTCAGATAAATTATTCCAGATTTATTAATTTAGGTAACTAAAGAACTTCAGCTGTATTCTGCAAAACTAGGAAAGTAAACTCTTAACTGGGCTGCTTGCTCTGCCTGTCACCCACCAGCACAATTATCTAGGTGGGAGCAGTCCAGACACACTGGGACAATCATTGGTGTCACTTCAGTGAAGTCTTCTGAATACATTCCCACCTCTTCATGCATGGACACAGCCAGTTGGAAGCACTGTCCTGGTGGAGAGGTGTCCAGCTCCCATTTTTCATTTCAAAGTTTTCAATAGTCGAGTTTTCAAACACCAGTTCTATTTTCAGCAGAAGGCAATGAAAACTCAAGCCCCTGGCAGAGCTGCTTTTAGACTGGCAAAGAAGTGCCTTAAGGGTGGAAAAGGTCTATGCAATAAGGCACCTAAAAAAACAAGAAACCTCTAAATTATAATTACCAACACTCAAATGTCAATGAAAATGGATCAATGATCATCCTGGGTTTCTTGTTTTTATTTATTTTTAATATATATGTTTATATACATCCACAGAAACAGGAGAAATCTGCCTCCAACACATTAGGACACAAACCCTATTCTCCAGCAACAGACTTTGTAAGACCATGCTCACAACAATCCTGTGAGCCTCACGTACATGTTACAAAATGGGGCATTTACCTTTGAGTGTCCCACTTAGGTAAGTCATGAAATTATTTGATAGGCCTTCTGTAGTTGAGTTAGGCAAGACAAATACTAGCATCAACTACGTAGTTTGTACTTATTCAAAAATGTAATTTTTGCTAGCTGGAAAAAGGTTTTAAAAAAGTTCTTGGACATTACAGGAGTCCTAGCAGCATTCTCCTAAGTCTCGGCTCTCCAGCCAGTGACACCAGCCCTCAGGTTCCCCAGCTGTACCAGTTTGCACCTGACAGTTTATCTAGAACCACAGCAGTTTCCACTCTGGCACATACTCCAAGTCTCTTTTTTTGGCCACATCCTCAGCCCTTCTGGGAACACGCTGCCTTTTTCCATTCACTGTTTGTCCCAGCTCATGACAACAGAAAAGGAACATTTAGGCAATGCAGACCCACGTGTGCACACATGACTTTTGTTGTGTTTGTGCCACTCCTGTGGACAATCTTCAAGCCCAAGCCTGACTCGTGCATATTAAACACAATGTGCCTTTCAGATGACATCTAGCAATATTAGACACAAATAACAGTGTGATTTCTAGCATTTTCACATACGGAGCAAGATCTCTCAATTTCCCCTCAAAATAAATAGCCCTAGTTTCATAGTAATTTCTTCCACCATCTTTTGCCATCCAGAACTGCTGCACACAGTGATTTAACTACACTACATCTTCCCGAGGCTTCATCTGCTGGAACTACTGGAAAAATATGCTAAAGATTTTTCTGTCATCCCTCTGGGCTTAATTCTTATTAATTTGAGTGTACTGCTATAAAAAGGATAATTTTGCTGTAATATTGATTAATTAATGGTCAATTAGTGCTCATTAAGGTGAAGTGGCAAGCTCTGAACTGATAAAAAGTGCTGTGAGATTTGCTAGAAGCGGTCACTGATGCTCATAAATCAGCAACAGCCAAGGAGAGACCAGAGTCCTGTGCAGACAAGTACACCCAGAGCCACCTGCTAGGCACTGATTAAGATTTAGACAGGTCCCTAAGTATGAGGGAGGCCACACATACTCCACTAATGCCAATCTCAATCACAGGCCAAGGAAAGCAGCAGCTTTTGGAGATGCTGATGGCAGAGGTGTTTGGTTGCATCAGAACTCACCCTACCCCAGCACAGAGACAGTTTCTGCCTTTCCCCCCCCAGGGAAGAATTCAGAGCAGGGAGGATGTGAGGGGCAGCCACAGACAAACACAGTTAGCAAAGTGTTTGGCTCTAAAAGCCCCTGGCCTTCAGGAAGCCCAGGCCCAAAGCAGCACTTCCCAGCTCCCTGCTGCACCCTTGCTTCCTTGTTAGCTTGGCACTGCTGTCATGATTTTCATGAAGCAGACAAAGAAACCTGTTGGTTTGGGGTTTATCTAACCTTCTAGGGAACTGCTCACAGAAACCTAGTATTTTCCCAAGATTTACTTCTAATCAAACTACCACAGCTCCACTGCCCTCCTGGCCAGCTGCAGAACACTGACCCCAGATTGCTTTGGTGCCCACCCAGCCATTTCTCAGGCACCTTCAATACGGCTCCAGCCATGCATGATCCTACCCCACCTCCTGAAATACATTTTCAAGCTTCCAGCATGTGCTTGTTTCCTTTTATTTCAAAGACTTGAACTTCTTTCTGGCAACGTAATTTGTCAACACATTCGGTTTATAAGAGGAAAAAATGTTGATCAAAGAAGAGCAGGTAATTCTTATTTACCGTGTGATAGCAAACCAAATTGCTGCTCTAGCTTCGTGTTAGCAGCTCCACATTTAGAGCTTTTTTCAGCTGCAATGCACTTTCCAGCTTAGGACGGACAATTTAACAGCCAGAGGGAGGGTTCCCCCCCAGACAAAGCACAGCAGCAATGCCACAATGCACAAAACTGACTTGCAGCTAGTGATTAACCCCAGACAAAATACAGACTTGTACCTGATGCAGGAAGACCAGGGAGCAATGCACAGTCCTGTGAGAGCTTATGGTGTGTTCCTCTGCCTGTTAAGGGAGCAAAGGAGGAAGAAAGGGTGGAAAACACAAACTAAAGCAGCATATGTCAAGGGCTGTTGAAATTTAGATTCAAATTTCAGCTTGGGTGAAGCGATTAATCTGAATAACATAGGGTTTGTCACAAACTGAAGACCGAACTTAATTGTTTCCACCTCCCTTTGGGCATTGCTCCCAGGGCACAGCTCCGGGCAGCTGCAGCAGCTCCAGACCCTGAACCAGGAGCTCCCACACACCCCAAAGCCCCCATAAACTCCTCAGGGAATTCTGTGCCCCCCAACCCCACACTTTATGTTCACAGCTCTCTGCAGCAGAGGACAGGCCAAGGCAGGGTGTGCACAGGCATCTGGCCAGGCACAGACTCCCCAGGCCCACCACAGGAGACCTGAAAGTGAAGTAAGCAACACTGCCTCCTCTACAAAGGTGTCAGGCCTTAAAAGACTGCTCTATAGGCATCTCATTCTCTTCTAACACTGACATCCTAGAGTTTCACCTGGGATTTCTGGGCCAGTTGGTCAGATGGCATCTCTCACATTATGCTAGTCCTATGTTTTAACCACTCATATCACTTATTTAAGCTTCTTTCCCCCCCCCCCAGACTTAACAAATACTTCCTTAAGTACAGAGCTCCCACATCAGCTGGAGCCTGCAGCTCCTCCAAGCACCCCACATCCCACCACCCTCCTGCACCCATACAAGGTGCACATTGCTCACCCCCTGCCAGAAGACCCCCTCCCCATCCACCCCCAGACATACCTATCACATTTCTCAGCAGGACAGCAGCCTCAAACACCTCCATCTGCCCCAGCACAAGCCCCAATCCTGGCAAGGTCCAGCACCCTTGGTCTGAGCTTAAATGGGCTCCTGGGCGCTGCTGGGGGTGTGGGTGATGCCCCAGGTGAGGCTGCTCAGGGCCACCGATGGCAGGAGTGCCCTCACCTGATGCCTGAGTCCCTTACGGTGCTGAGTCTCCTGATCCCCAGCAGCAAAGTACCTGTGACAGCACACATACTGTGCTTCAGACTGCAATAAACCCAGCCCGGCTGGATCAGCAGTGCACTGTAGGAGTCTGCTTCCCATTTTCTATACGAGCTGTAAATAATGCCCAACAGTCAAGGTACCAGTGAGGGAAGCAGAGCCACACCACTGTCATGAGACGAGGCCACCTCGTTGCTTACGGCTACATCAAAGGCAGAGTCGCTTCCTTCAAAGGCAGACAGAAGACTTTTTTTTTTTTTTTTTTTTTTTTTTTCTGCAGAAATCCACACCCTGACTCCTAAGCACATGTGAAAGGGAGGCTTTTTCAACTTGTGACTTAAGTGACTTGAAACAAATCAGATGTTGAACCATATGGGTTTAGGGCTTTTTTAGACTGTAAACTTTTTTCATTACAGATAAAGCTAATGGTCCAGCTGATGACTCAACTGCGTGCTCACGAGCTGCAGATGGGCAGAGCCAGGCAGACGCATACGAATTGCTGATTAAATTGCAAAAGCCGATTCTGTGATATTTCTACTCTGCCCATCGCTGCTCCCCCATACTACTGCATCAACCCTATTTTAAAAAACAGATGATCATTCATTCTCCACAGTCCCACTTGTTTGCCATTCAGAGCTGCGATTTCCAGGGGTTTCCACTGGGTAGGTTTGTCACAGAGCAGGCAAGAACCACAGATTCCAAAAACCATAGATGTATACATACTTACATAGGGTTGTGTGCCCCTACCTAAGCTGGCAGCATCCAATGGAGCAGTGGTAACTTCAGTAAGAAATTTGAGGAATTAAATGCAAAGGGAGGTTTGAAGGGCAAAATATTGCTTATCACAAACCAAACTGTGGCGCACCACCAGAACAAAACTGTTTGCACCAAGAAACTGCTCAAAGAGGTGGAGGGAGATGGGACTGTGCAGCTTTCATGCTATCTGGAATTAAGGCAAAGTGTCTTTTTTTCACTGTAAAATAATGTTCATATTTTGACGAGAAACTACCTCTCTAATAACTGTAGAGAAATTTTATGATATCAAATCATCATAAAGCAGAATAAAAAGTGATTGCTGTAATTAAGCATGACCAGAAGTTTGCTGTTAAGGAAAATAATGTCCATGATGAGTGTTCCAACACTGCTGCCATGCATATATGATGAGGTAGGAGTTGGACATTTCAGGTTTCTTGCAGACTTAAAGGTGTGCAATCCTGCAGTCCAGTGCCCTGGTTCTCCTAAGTACAACTGCACATACATCATACCCAAATATAAAAATACTACATTATATATATTTTGTTCAAAATATCATACATTTGGCCTGTTTAAGTAAAAAATTAGGCAAATAAAAAATGACCTTTAAATTTCAGTCTTCTGCTGCATTTTGCATTGATTCTTTTCACTGCTTATCCAAAATAGTAGAAATCTGCACGTTAATCCCCATTAGCTCTGCAAGCTTTACTGAGTTGGAGTGAATGTTTAAATTGTGTGTTACACTGAAACTACCACTCCAGTATATTCAACAAAGGAATCAGACATAAGAAAGCTGTACTGTAAATATTTGAAGAAGTACAAGGTGCAAGTATAGTTAATAGCATACTTTCGTAATATATCATCCTATGGTTACATTATTTTGGCAACAGAATAATGTTTTATAACTGAGACAAATAAACCTGACCCTTTTCTAACAGGGCAATATATTACAAACTGAATAGGTTTAAAATTCAGTGTGGAAATTGCCAAAATTTGGATAAGTGCTTGCAGCATATTATAGAGAGGAGATATAAATGTGGATCCATATGTAGGGCTTTGACTTGAATCACTATCCCCATCAATTAACACAACATTATGAGCCTTGTGAAGAAATTAAATCATTTTAACATCCTGACCTAAGCTGAGCCACACAAGAACCAGTGGGCCTGGCTCTGTTTTACCTGCAGCAAAGCCAGCTACCTTATGGCCTCTGCAATCATCTCACCAGATGATAAACTGAGTTCCTGGGTATTCATTTAGAACAGTATCTGTCTTGCTTTGCTTTATCTGTCTAGGTGTTAGTTGGCCAACAAGCCAGAGGGGTCGAGACACTGATCTTCCAAGGGGGGGAATTGTCCTATGGACGTGTCCACAGCAGACCTGCCATTGCTGCATGAGAAGAGCTCCACCTGGGAATTTTCTGAGACCACCTGAAGGTAAAAGGTTCCTGGGATGTCCTTCTGTCAAGCAAACATCTCCTCCTGTGGGCCAGCCGGCTGCTGTCCTCAGCAGCAGAGGTCACAGCATCTCCTGAGCACGTCAGGATGAAAATTACTGATCAGCTGTGAAATACTATTACATGTGTAACATCTTCATTTA
The DNA here is from genome assembly GCA_011076525.1 of Nettapus auritus. Taxonomy (NCBI): domain Eukaryota; kingdom Metazoa; phylum Chordata; class Aves; order Anseriformes; family Anatidae; genus Nettapus; species Nettapus auritus. Next base: position 16,573,071 of record CM021777.1, read on the forward strand.
TTTCCTTGAGCTCCTTCCTTCCAGGCAGATGAATTGTTGCAGAGCAAGATGGCAATCTCTGAGGATGGCCATTTTTTTCAGCTGGTGAGGAGCAGCAGGAACCTCTGGGGATGTACATGTCCCTTTGATCCCAGATATCCTTGTAGAGGATCCAAGGCTGAGCTGGAAGGGAAAAACAAAACCTTAGCACCACTGGAAAAACTATCCCCTTTTCATGCATTCACTGGCAGCAAGGACACGAGGACCTTGTCGCCTAAGGTGATCTGAGCCCCTCAGATTAGTTCTTGAGAGGTACAAAGAAGCTTGCCCTGGTGCCCTTCACCAGTTCTGATGTTTGCTTTGTGTTTTACATATTACATTGGATTGTTAAGCTTGAAAGGATGCTTTAAATTGGGTAATGCTAGATTTTAATTTTCCTCTAGATTATCTTTTAAAGGAATTATAAAAGAAAGGAAAATGCTACTAGGGGAGAAAAAGCAAAATATCACCAGTGTCAAAAGCCTGATAGAAGTCAATATATTTGACATCTAATGTTTTCCTTCTATCCACATGGTCTGTTAGTCTTTAAAATGAAATTAGAGTACTTTGACGTGATTTGTTCTTGGCAAATCTGTATTGGCTGTTGCTCATCTTCTTATTTTCCAGGTTTGTGATTATTTGTTCCAGCATTTTTCTTGATTTTGAGGGTAAGCTGACTGTTGTACAATTCTCCTGCTCCTTTTCCTCTCACCTCTCCCACCTTTTAAAGATAAGCAATACATCAGCCTCCTGGTATCAGCCCAGTCCTTCCATGAATTCAGAGACACCATCAATACTCCTGAGATTACTAAGGCCAGCTCTTCCAGTACTCTAGGATTAAATCAGCCCCAGCCAATTTAAAAAGCTCCAACTTATCCAAGTACTCTTTAACCTGTTTTTCCCCTAATCTAGGCTGAAATGTTTTTGTTTGTTTGTTAGTATTGTGGTGGACGCTTTTTCACTGTTTACTTTTTGTTGAAGACTGGAGAAAAATACTTTAACTCTTTTGTTTTCATTGGTGAGGAGCTTTTCCTCTCTACAAAGTAACTGACAAATCTTTAATTTGCTCTTCCTCCTGTTATTAATGGGTTTAAGAATCATTTATTGTTTTTTCCTGATGCCTCTTGCTAGCTACATTTGATTTTCTACCTTTTCCATTTATACTTTCCCCTTGGATGGACGAGCAGCCCATTCACTCTCCTTGTTTCTTCATTACTAACAACCCTTTTTCCTGTAGGTTTTAGGCCCTTGTCCAGGTCACTGTGGGTCACCTAGTCCATTGTGTCCTCAAATATGTTTTTTCTTCTGATGTTGGCAAGTCTGAATCAAAAGATACGTGGATTTTTCGTGCGGTATCAGTGTCATTTGTACGAGACAACTCAGGGAACAGCCCATGACCCCGTCCATGTGAGTCAGAGCTCTCTTGGCAACACCCCCCAAAGAGCTGGGTGGTTTTGTGGCTGCACTGCGTGGCTCACGAAGCTGCAGAGACAGGCAGAGGTGTCCCACAGCATTCTGCATTGCTCTGCAGCTGTGGCTGCCAGTGGTACAAGATAAGGGTTTCAGACTGTGCTCTCTCTTTAGCTGGCTAAGACTTCTCAAGCGTTCACATTGCCAGAGTTCGGTCTGAGTTTGCAGTTCTCTGGCTATTCATCATTTTTTCCAAGGGTCATGAAGAAGATATCATTGAGCTGGCAGTGCTGATCCTAGGACACACCAGGGATTTCACTATACCAGGAACTCAGCTATCAGTCTGCTTTACACATCTGGAGCAATGGAAATAGCCTTAATTGAGTCTATAAACTAGCTCATGATGACACTTTCTGCCAGTTCTGTGTATCACAGAGGATATGCATGCACTGAGAAGTCTTAAATCATTTCTGGGCTGGGGCATAAAATCAATCTATTTAAAGACGTTGTTTAAGAGAAAGGGTTCATTGACTACTGCCTTCCACTAGTAGAGACTCAATGGTGTGTATAGACATAACCTCCATGATTTTATTTTTTTTTTCCCACAGGTTTTGTTTTAGCTGCTCCTGTATCAAAGCTTGGAGTGGTCAGCTCCCCTTGCTGCATGGTTTTCCAGAGGCTTGTGTCGGCAGCGAGTTTTAGTCAGGATAAAGATCAAAGGCTTTGATCTGCATTCATCTCTACTTGACTAAAAGGAAGCCACATCTGGAGAATTTATCTAATTCTGCAAGCTATAAATATGTATGTTTTTGGTACTATGTAATTAATCAAAAGGCTTAAACAGAATACATGTGCTAACCTGCAAAGATGCCGGATCGCAAACTGTAGGAACTGATGAAATATCTTCTTATGCATACTTCTGTGTACCTCTAAACCACTCGGAGTTCCAGCGCTTTATCTTTGTTTCAAGTGAACTCAGTACCAAGGACATATGACTTAGGTCTGGTTTTGAGTCCTGAATTTTTCATTCTCAAAATCTGGACCAGCTCATGTGTCTGGGTCGCAGCTCTGATTTTTCCCATTTACTCCAAATCAGCTGTAAATGGCACAAAGTTTAATCTAATCAGGCAGCACTCTTAAAAAACGTAATCAGGCTCCAGTGGTGACTATCTGCTTTATTCTACTAAATACGCCTGATTTGATACCTAGACAATCGGAACTCCTGATTAGCTGAATACGCCACTCATGATTATTTTTAAGCTTGTGTACTTGTGCTGCAGGTCTTTCAAGAGTATGCAGTTGCTTTATTTCAAGGCCGTACCTAAAAGCTGTGGAATACGTGTAGCTGCTGGAATAGACGAGGCACACATTTGCAGATTAATGGCTGAGGTCTGTGCTGGGAAACGGATGGATTGGCAGATGCGTCGCCTGGTTGGGAACCGCTCCCAAAAATTCTGAAGACAAGAGTGGAAAAATGAGTAATGAGGAGCACTGAAAGATGCTCCCAAAACAAACAACCAAACAAACAGGCAACGTGCTCTACACCAGCCGGGACAGCCTGCCAGTTTTGACTCTTTGGGTGGACTATTGCTAACTAATCTGATGGGCCTTCAGCTGGCAGACCTAAGACCAAATTCCCCTTAAAAATAAAGCTCAGAAAAAAACTGATTTGCTTTGTAGTCATGACTGTCAATGGAATAATTTCTCTCTTTTAAAAGTCCTTTTCCACAAAGTGGGGGGGAAATGACTGTAATGAAACGCAAGTACCGAGGAGCAGAGCAGGACAGCTCTCAGTATCCAAGCAACACAGACACTCTGATCATTATTATTATGATTTCACCTTTTAAAGAATCTCCTGTCTATGGCTAACTTTCCACAATGTGCTTCATTAATATCAATTAAATCTCACAACTCCTGTGCGATGTAGCTAAGACACAGTTTTGAGCTGAAAACCAGGAAAGTTCTGTGACTGAAAAAGGCACAATGACTGTAACAAAGTCGGGGTGGATCGAGCACTAGTTCTCCGGATTATGTGGTCTTCTGGGTCAGGAGAACATGAAGCTGCCTTCTTCCCTGGCACTAGGACAGCTGCTGCTTCTCATGTTTTCACAATGAGGGGTTAAGGTTTCAGCCGGCACCAACAACCACCTGTAACTGCACCTTGCATCCAAAACAGGAGGAAATGGAAGAAACATGCCACAGATCCAGCACTTATTGTACTTCTAACCTTTTCCATGACTTTAGAGCAATTTTAGAGCAAGCTCAACTAGGCCAATTTACAAAGCAAAACACTTTTCCTCCTGTCTTCAGAGGACACTTGAGAAAAGTTTTGTTCGCTGTTTCTGCCCATGCCAAATCCTTGCTACAGGCTCTGACCAGATACCTTTGGTTTATCTGCTGGCACACCCCGAAGCAGAGGATGATGCTCAGGAGGAGGAAAAATAAAAGGACTTTTTTTGTGCTTAGTCATTAGAAGGTCAGCCTCCTGGGAACATATCTCCTTACCTCTTTGCCGTATTTACAGCAGGATACTTGCAGATCTCTAATTGGTATTCTGTTGACTCAGTATTTTCCTTGTCTGTTCACACCCATCACTGGGTAATGGAAATTTGATTACCGACAGTTTGCACCACGAGAAAATAAATGTAATGCTTTTAAAGGGTATGCTTTCATGGAGTCCATCCATTCCACTTTTTTCATTACCTGGTTTAGAGCAATTAATCATTATGAAGCCATGTGTGCTGAGTTTGGGCAGAAGAGAACTGTGGACAGTGAAAGGCACATTTCAGACCGCGTCTTTGGGTTTATTTCACCAGATTTTGCATGCTTGACTGGCCAAGTCTGCAGTATGAAAAGCTAGGGGCAACACAAAAACTACAGGTCTACACTGGTTTGGAAAAATAAATCTGATGTTCTCCAATTTATCCCCAGGGTTGCAAAGACAGAACTACTTTAGTTGTACTGGGTGATTAATAATTAGTAATGAACAGTAACTGTAGAATCATCCCGGCAGTAACACATATCCTGCACAAGGAAAGCAAACACGATGAGAAGACTGCAACAACATAGGTACTTCAACAGATAGACTTCCTTTACAACACGGAGCTGCCAGACCGAAGACGAAAACAAAACCCCCAAATGACGAGGCAGCCAAAAATAAAGGAAGAAAACTGCTCAGTCTGCACGGATGTCCTGGTGAATGCAGTCACACCACCAGTAATTCTTCAGGCTAGGAGTGTAAATCTGCACTAGCCCCCCAGATGGAAAAGGAAAGCCACCCTTTCCACTGAATACAACCTGAGAGCCAGCTTTTGTAGATGTATTTCTATTGAGATCATCCTGATGTCAGACAGGTCTAACCTAAGGCATAACCCCATCTGTGCTTGGCTTCCCTGGCCTCCTGCATGAGGAAGCAGGGCTGTGCATAGCGTTTTATCTATTTACACAGAGCTGTAGGGAAGAGCTGTCTTCATCTCCCATCTCAAGATCGTTTTGGCATTTCACAGGAGACCCGAGGCTGCCTTCACCCTGCTCACAGGCAGCCCTGTCTGGGACTAATCCCGCAGGAACAAGGCAGCTTGTCCTGCCCCGGGTGGAGGTGAGAAGTCACAAAACCATCCGAGCCTCACAGGACTACAGCCACCTGCCCTGGGCAGGGCTCGGGGGAGGGACCTCTGTGTGCAAGATCACCAGAGAGGTGACAGCATGCGATGAAGATTTCAGTAGGTCTGGTCACACTCATCTGCACCAGACACAAAATAAAGCAGCTAAATCATATGCCACGTTTGTCAGCTGGAAATGGCCAGTGGGGACCTCTGCTCCTCCCGGCTTCATAGGGTCACTTCTCACACCCGTCCCGCAGCCCTCTGCCTACCAGGAATGCCCAGGCAGCACCAAATTCAGGCATGGTGATTTTGGTAGAATTTAGAAGCTATGAACTGCAGGCTGTGTTTTACCTGTACATGCTCATACATAGGAAGAAATATGAGAATTGTCCAAGCAGTGTGGCAACCAGACATTGTATAATTATTCATTCCTGGAGCAGCCCTACAGCCCGTGAGGGCTGAGACACTGTCCCCAGAAAGCAGAAAATCCAAGCAGCGGTGACACTGAGTGGCTTTATGATTTAATATGTAAAGACCACTTTTCATTTCAGGCAGGTGGCTGTCCTCAGTCCTCCTCCGATCAATCTGGGCGGGATCGGGGCCGACGGAGCCCGAGGTGCCGCTGTGGATGGGCTCTGCAGGCACCCACCACAGCCCTGCACAGGGGCTCGGTTACAGCAGGGAATGAGATCCTGCATTCCAGCCGCTGTGAGACTGCCGGGTACTCGAAAACCACCCTCACTTGAGCTCCGCACTTAAGGGTACTTCAGTTTATAGTTTAACCCTTCAGGAATAATGACTGAACAAGCACGCTATGTACAGGGCTCTCAGAGGAACGGCTAAAATAACCACAGGGCATTTACTCCTTGATAGCCCAGGCATATATTCAAGCAGAGCATTAAACGTCTCTGGGCACTTGCAGGCCCTTCAGATCCCACACCATCGCTCAGCCTCTGCTCTCACTCTGCAGGACGCTGTCTGGGCTCCCCGTTAAGGGTTGTCCCCCAGCCCCGCAGCATGCCTGCACCCAGCAGTCGTGGCTCCCTGCACCACCAGACACATACCCACACATTTGTCTTTACTCCTTCCTGCTGCAGATTTTCCACTCCTTACAGAGAACAGATCTCCTCCGCCTGTCAGCCAGGTCAGCATCCTCGCCTGCACCCAGGACAGAAGATTATAACAATAAATGACACCCAGGTGCTCCTCGCCGACTCTTTAAGCCCAAGCCTGAAGTAGGCCACGTGCATTTGGACTTTTAGTGACTTGCTGTGCAGCTTAGACCATTCCTCCCATTTGTTTTGAGTCTCTGCAGTGCAATTAATAGTACTTCATGGCACTTCTCTAAAGCTTTCGGTAGCTTTCAGACAGAGCAAGTCACCAAATTATTCCCGTAATCATGCCCGTGCACACCAGTGCGTCTTTATTAATTGAGTACCCAACCGGGAAGATTTCAGGCCTGATTTAAGCAATGTATGAACTAAGAATAACTTGAAAACAACACCTCACAAAGGTGCTGTCACCCGGTGTTTACACCTGCAGAGAAGACGTTTGTGTGATGTGGGGGAACCGGAGGATGGATCTGTTGAGGGGAGACGGGAGGAAACCCTTCCCCTGAGGATGAGAGAGAGGGGGAGCAAGTCATTTTTCTGGGGAGTAAATAACCACAATTCCTGTCAGAGGGACTGCTTTAGCCATAAGCTAGTGAGGAGATGAAAAACTGCCATCAGAATGCAAAGTGCTAGAAGCAGCAGAAACGCATTCAACTGAAAGGTTAGCAATTGGGTAGGAAAAGGGAGGAAAAAAAATGCTGCAGAATCTTCACTCTCAGCAGAAATTTAGGGAAAAACCTAGCGGACTGTTTAAAGAAATCGTTTACAGCGATTTTCTTTACTCCTAAGTTATAGCGCACGTCCTCCTTCCAGCTGAATGAGGCAGCCTTTTTGCTGATGCAGAACACATCCCGCTCGTTCATTTTCAGTACAATGCCCGGAGAATTAGGTGCACAATTCCTGTTAACAAGAATGGAGATTGCACACGTCTCCCTCCTTCCTGCACATCGCAGCATAAATAACTGGAAGTGTGGGGCAGAGGACGCCAGACACATCGCTCCTGCTCTGGGTTATCGGGTGTTGGAGGGCTACAGCTGGAATCTCTGCTAAAACAGGGGAAATATTTCTCTGCTATAGCTGTTCCTCCTATCTAGCATTTACAAGACTGATGACCAGCCTCAATATGCAGCAGTTGAATACAAATCAGCCTGCTAGCTTTGTGTTGTGTGAAAACAGGAAAAATAAACGCCTGAATTTTACCTTCCCGGGGAATAATGCAAACAGCAACACGGTCACATGCCTGGCACCCAGCGTAATCTCAATCAGGGCACAATTCAGCTCTGATAGGCTTTTGTAAATATGTAACTGACCTTTCTAAGCGTGTGACATGGGCTGCAGAGCGGCTCCACTGCCTTCAGTACCTGCCTGATCCTCCGAGGTGATGAGCTCTTTTCAGCAATTGGTGAGCTCATCAGGATTTAAGACCAGGCAGACTTGCAGAGCCGGGCCCTAAGTCCTCAATTCAGAATCCATGAAACAAGCATGACATTGATCCCAGACTTTGATGGACACACGGCTCCAGCTGGAGGCAGAGCTAGATTCATAGACTTTAGGGATAGAAATGTGGTGTGTTTTTTTTTTTTTTTTTTTTTTCTTCTGACAGAAAGACAGGAAATATCTTAGGAGAAAATGTTTCATGAGAAAATATTTAATGACAAGACTTCCAACCTGCTTGCAGGATTATGACATCTGTTTATAGCTTCTTTTAACTGGATTTTTTTCCTTCTATCAGGAAAATTGCACGTATGTCTCTGCGACTGAAGTGATGGAGGTGCAGGGACCACCAGATCTCAGCTGGATGGGCCAGCACCTGCCAGCAGCAAAACCCCCTGCCCTCTGGCCACAACAAGGACGGGCTCCTTGTCTCTGCTTCAGGCTGCTGGTGGTCAGTGGGTGCACCTGGATTCTGAAATCACCAGTGTCCTGCACAAAGAAAATGTCACTGTGTTCAAGTCCCGTAACTCCAGTTTCCAAATTGGTCAACAAGAGAGAGAATCTTCCAGTAAATAAACCAGGACAGATTAATTCTGGAATTACAGCCTATAATAATGAGAGGAAACTGCTGGTGGTGAAAAGGCTCAGACAGTTCAAAAGGTGCACAGCATCATTTCATTCTTTTGCTGTTGAAATAAAGCAAGCTCGCAAGGGAGCAGACAGATAAAATTGAGCAGTCCGCGTGGCTAAAACGTGCTACACTCCAGGCTCTCATCAAAAGCTGCCTTTGTGGCACGTCCACGTGTTTGTTCAATCAGGGCACTCTGAGGCTATGCCAGCTACAAATTCTGTCTCTCTTGCAGCTCTGAAGAGGAATAATTTCCGTGGAGCACCCGGCAGTGTCCCCGCCTGGAGCTGCTGTCTCCGAGCCTCTCGGCGCCTCTATAAATAGCAGATCAGCAGCTCACCTACTCCGAGCTCCCCACACACTCACTTCACTTCGCTGCCTTCCTGTTTGTTAAAGCTGTCACCATGACTCAGATTTCCCCTATCAGATTCTCTGCACAGGGAGATTCCCAGTACATTATATGGCATCGTGAAGCTATTAAGCTACTTAGGTTTATATCGCCTAAGCTGCTTAGGTTTATATCACCAGAAGTGATATGCTTTTGAAGATCTTGACGTTTGAAGCAATGTAATTACCATCGAAGGTCTCAGAGCTCCAAACCACTTAAGCTAACAGAGAGGGTCTCCATCATTTTGATGACAATGCTGAGTGTAATAAGTGTCAAAATCCCAGACAAACTTCATACACAAAAACAACGACAAGCACAAAGCTATGACCACCAAGCTCCATGCAGGACCAAGCTCCATTTTTCTGATCTACTTGCAAAATTCCCTATGACCTAGGCTGCCATGCAACACATTTCTCATGCTCCTAGCCCCCTTCTAACCGAGATATTATTTATACTGTAAAACAAAATGCTCTGTTGCTCTTTGGTTAAGAAACACAGCGATGAAGAAAGATATAAATTTCACTGCCAGCACCCACTTTAATAGACTGTTAATTTTCAGGCTTTATTAGAGTTGTTGAAGTGACTGGAACTTCTACACCGATACAATCTTACCTCCAAACCCCTGTAATGGCATTGCTCATGTATTCATCAAAGTGCTGGATTGTTTGTACTAGAAATCTCCAGATAACCTGCTTACGCAGTGACGTTAGAGATATCTGTCAGGCCCTAATATTTCATTTCCTGCATAAATGTTTCATAGGCTCCACACTTTGAATGTGAAAAGAGTAAAACACTCCTTTGATCGTTCATTTGAAGTGTTTTCTGCGTCCTTTAAAAATGAATGGAACCGTGCAGTCAGCAGTAAGACAATTAAGTTGGATAAACTGATATGCAGGTATCTAATGACATTTGGCATGCTTTACTGTGATGTAAAACCGAGGAGTTTCCCTCTTCTCCTGTATACAGCTGACCTCTATTTTAATAGGTTTGGAGGTGAAAAGTCCCTGAAGATGCTGCCCAAACTCCCCATTCACGTTGAATGATCCTAACCTGCCCTGGTGTCACAGCTAACTGCCCTGTGCTGTACACGTTGTGGCTGTGCCAGCTTGAAGATTTGAACCCTTACATGCCCAGCATTTCCCTAACCTTGTCACAAGTCCTGCCCTGCCTCACTGAATTCAGGGGTACCAAGTCTTGTGATTGGCATGGATCTGTTTCTCAGAAAAGACTAGAAAATTCTGTACTTAACACCTGCAGTAAACATAGGCACAAGACAGCACGGTGGGCTAATTACAAGAGTTTGGAGTCCAGTCCATCCTTCTTTAAGCAGAGGTGCAAGCTTTGTTGATGACTGTGGATGAGAGCTGAGACGAGAGCTAGGCTGCTTGTCGTGTTGGTCCTCCGTAACTTCCGTCTGCTTGGTGAGAAGATTCAATTTCTACGAAAAAGCAAACCATGTAGCAGTTTAATTTCTGGTACTCTAGAACACTTCAGGGTTTGTTTTTAGAAGGATGGAATTGCACAAAAATAGAGGTGGAAGGGAAATCACCTGGTCTATGAAAACCGTACTGTGTAGCCTGTTTCTGGAGCTGAAAACATACTGAGGACAATCTGGGTTCTTTCCTCAGATGTGCACAACTCTGTAATGATATATATTTTCCAGTGAAGTGTGTGAATTGCCAAGCTTATCTATGTAGTTATTAAAGAGTTGATTAGGACCAGTGAGCCAACTATCTTGGCGGTTCTTATCATTTTATGATTTCTACTTGTGTGCCTGACTGCATTCCCTGTCATCACCTGCTTTACGCTGGGACCAAAAGCCCCTGGAACGAGGCCACCATGCTGGCTCTGCCTGTGCAGGCTCCTGGCCATGACCAGAGGTCTGCGAGTCCATAATACCTCCAGTACTGGCGTGTTACAAGAGCTCAACACCACGCACTGCAGACATGTTTTCACATCGCTTTATAACACCAACACATGCGAATTTTACTTGTGGTGATGCTTATGTTGTTATGAATTTTTATCAAGGGAGCCAGTTGCAACAAGCAGAACCCTGAGACGGTTAAAGCCTACTTCGAGTTAATTTAAAATAATGCACTCTCTCTCTAGACTCGTACATCTTTACAAAGAAAATGGCAAGCAATCCAGAACATTCATAGCGTAACGACATTCAGATGTGTCTAGGCATAAATAGCAACTTTTAAACCAAGAATTTGCCTCTGGAGCCTTTTCAGTAGGCCGTCAAATAGAAAATATTTAAAGGGAGACTATGATAGTATAATTTCCCTTTGTTTCAGGCAAGGATGGAGTGAATGTGTCATAAGGCCCTAAGAAAGAACATGAGAAATCTCACAGTGATCCAAAATGAAAGGAGTTCATTATAGACCGAATCCTCACCCATTTGAATCAATCAGAAATCTGTTGACTTCAGTAGTCTTGGATTTCCTGACAGTTACGACCAAAAAAACAAATACATAAATAAAATTGAGCACCATGTTGCACAACATTAGGCCTCTGCTTTCTCTTCCCACGTAAATTACTAGGGATTTTCAGAGGCAGTAGTTGCAGGACCCGGCCCTAGGCGTGTTTCAGAACACAGGCAGAGACCTCACTCGGAGCACTGCACCCACTGGGGACGTGGCTGGGCCCACCAGGGACTTGTGACAACTCCTTGAGCTAAAGTCCAAACTTCCAGAAGGGAAAAACTCTTTCTAAGTGTGAGTAGAGTTGCGGTTTCTTTGTGTAACAGTAAGAAATTGGGATTTCACTGCTAACAAGTTACGATTTTAATAAATTTACACGAGAGTGCCCTTCTGAGTGGGTGGTGCTCAGCCCCCAGCACCCCGGGACCTGCTGACAGCGCCCAGGGGCAGTGCTGCTGACCCCCCCACAGGAGGTGGGTGCAGGACTGCAACGTGCTCCTCACACCCAGATTTCCAGAGAAAGATGCAAGCCGTGAGTGAAACAGAGAGCTCTGCCTTCGCCTCTCGGGCTATTTATGGCTCTGTAACCACAAACACAGCCTTATCTACAAACACGGTGAGCAGAAAGCAGGTGAATCACAATGCAAATATCAGTAATTTCTCCTGGCTTATTTATTTCTATGGAAGAGCAAGCACGCAAACGAACCCGGTAACAACAAATTGAGTTCCCCAGTTTGCTCCTTATCCCACTCACTAAAGGGTACGCTTTGCTACCACTTAATTCAATGGAAAAATTCCTTTAGGTCTCCATGGGAACAGCACTGGGCCTATAATACTTAACTATAAGTACCAAATTCTATAAGCTTTGGCTGAAACTTTTTAGCGTCCTTTTAAAGATCTCCATGGATAAAGAACTTCAGGCTCTGGAGTCAATAAAGTCAATGAAGCAGCTTTCACAGGCATCAAAAGTTCACTTTCAAACTTTTCTACAAAATAGTTACTGGAATTTGGGAAAAGCGAGCACAAAGAAAACACTGTAATAACTAACACAATGACCCTTTCAACAAGTAAAGCGAGCAGTCTTTTAAATGAAATTGGACTTAAAGTACATTTGGACCAGACAGTGAAAGGAAATCTCTCACCAGCACATCACAAGGCCAATAATGTGTAAACAGATAATAGCAAGAGCTGTGTGGCTCATAATTAATTCAAAGGAGATGGCATTTCTGTCTTCTTCCCGGGTTTAGTCAGTCTTCAAAGACAATCTGCCTCAGTCTGTGTTAAGTACCATAGTTCAGAACCAAATTCCTTCTACTCCCATCACAATAGCAATAACACCAAGTATTAAAAATGGCAACATTTACATTTACTGGACATCATATTTGTGTGGCAGGGTCCTGGACAACAGCCTGAACTCATACAGTTTCCTTCTCACCCAGTGAAGGCTGAGTAAGCTGAAACATATGTAATAAATAATGGGTGGTGACAATAACGAACACTGTTACTAATAACCCGATGCTGAGACTGAACTCAAGTTCAACTTGGGACCTGTTCGGAGATTTGTAAGCAAGGGCTTATCTAGGATAAAAACCAGCGTGGGTTGCAGAAGCTTGGGATGACCTTGCTCTGGCCAAATGGTGAACACTTGAGGTTCCCCTCCATGCCTCAGTTGGGGCTACAGCACCCCCCTGGCTCCGGGGTTCAGCCTTCGGTATGTGCACCAAATTGGCAGCTGTCAAAAGTATTCAGCTCAGGAATGAATCAGCCACAGCAGGTAATGACCCAAATTTAACAAACAAGGACAGGAACACAAGATCTTTTCAGTGGCGTGGGCTGAGGACTGATTGCTCCGTGCTACAGGTGGAGGCTCCGTGGCGAAGCCCATCCACCTCTGACACGACCGGCCTCTACGGCGAGGCCTCCAATAAATCAGTCAGCACCACGGTACCATAATGCCGCCTTTATGCTGCAGTTTGACCCAGCCCTGGCACGTGCATAAGGGTAAAAATAATTTACTTTATGACATCACCGAACTCGTGATTAAAAGGTTCTCATGCTGGGACTTTAAAATGCGCTTCCTTTTACTAGCATTTTCACCGGTTCAGAAAATCCCACGCTACGTGCTTTGACCACATCATAAAGAAAAAGGCTTCATTTTGGATGCTGAACAACGTATGCTGTTTAGGAGCAGTGTCTTTACTTTCTGGCAGGACACAGCTTTCACACAGACCGGCTCAGGAATTTGATCGTGAAAGAAGTATTAAGAACGGATTCGCACATCCATGGAGGCTGGAGTACTATCAGTAGTGGGACAGTACCAAACACAGAAGATATCCTGTTTTAAAATCTCCATTTCCACTGCAGAAACATGGGAGAATGACAAGAAACCTTTAGGGAATATTGCAATTTCCACAGCCTTGTGATGCTAATTACAGTCATTATCAGAGTCTAAAAAGTTCTGAGCATTTTTTGTTCTCTGCTCATGGCAGCTGTGATGAGAAACTCAAGGTGCAATAACAATGTTACACACACAAAAAAAAATCCTAAGATTGACTTAATTTCAATATTACTACCTATTTTTTTTTAAAGATTCTGAAACAATCAACTCAAAAAGCTTTCTTCTATATACACACACACACGCATAATCCAAGGTACATTATTTTCTAAAACAACTTCTGTCCTTTGAATTCAGAGCAATCTGAGGAACAGAGAAGCATATGGTTTTATATGTTTTTTGTTTGTTTTTAGCTTTACCTCCTTTTTCCTTTGCTTCTTACACCATGTCTTTTAATATCAAGGCAATGGATTTTTGTATATTTCTCTGTTTTAATGTAGGAGATTGGAAAAAAAAGTTATAATAAAATGAATATCTAGAGATTAACTGTGAAGAAGGCTCATGTTTGACAAAACCATCCACACACACGTAAAACACACACTTCCTTGGTGTCCCAGGCTGTTTTTATCCCCTTTTAATAAACAACAACAACAAAAAAAGAATGCATCTTAAATCACTCAGTGCTGTGGCTGCATGCCTTCCACATGGCCCAAGAGCTGGATCCCAGCGAGGGTTTGTAGCAGTGAGTAGCACAACACTCGGGTTCACGCCTTCTGACCACATCAGGTGCCCTGAAACAGAACCTGCGTGATCGATCAAAATGCACTCAGCTGCCTGGAACAGGGCAGCAGGATACACGCTTGGAGGGCAATGCCTTGAGCCTCGAGCTTCTCTGGTCTTCATGGGCCCAAGTCAGGGAGTTAAGAACACAGGGGGGAGGCAGCACCATCCTTTTTGTGTGTGTGCATTTCTTCAGCAGTTGAGAGCCTGAGTTTATTTCTCGCCTGAGGAATTCTGAACCCACGTTCTTACTTCCCAGGGGAATACTTTAATGCTACAGGGGAACAAAAGTAGTTTGTACTCTGTGGAAGCTCTTCTGTTAGAAAGATTAATGAAAACAGGAAAAGAAGGCCAGATAATTGTTTTACCCAGAAACTTAAAAAATAAAGCAGAGGGCTGGAGCAGAGACCTGAACTGGGGCACCATACAAACAAATGCCTGAGCCGCGCTAATCTTCAGTCTCGTGGTCACTCGTTTCCCATTTGCAGTCCAATGAGCCTTTCATTCTTTTTTGCACTGTGGAGCACCATCAAAAGGAGAGGTGGAGAATGCCTCCTTGCCAAGTCACACATTATAGCAGATTGTCTGCTGATTACATCTTTCCTCTTCCAAAAAAACAACTCTAAACAAATAATGCACAGTATTTGCCTGGGACAGTTTCCACAAACAGTAAAACCCTCAAATAAAAGCCCTAGGTAGGGAAGTCTGGCCAGATGATAAGGCTCTTCCTCTCCTCTGCATTTGGATATACATCAACAGAGCTCTCACAGAACCTTGACATGCAAAACACAGTGTTTTACTATCTGTCTATATTCTCCTACCTATTTGAGTATCTAAATGCCAGTGTAATGACCAGGCAATCTTCCTTTCTTCCTGTAATTTTTTATTAGGGAGCACCTAATCTCTAAGTATTTATAGGTTTGTTTGTTTGACACATTGAATTAATTGACTATTAATACGAAACCTCCCACAAAGAAGCTTCAGACACACCACCTCAAGCTGTGATTCCTTCACGTCTCACAGCCCAGGGCCTCGACTCTGCAATTACCCACTCCGGCAACGAGGAATCCCGGCGGGGCCGCGCACACGAGCGCGTTAATCACATTCGCGGAGCTTTGAGTCTCGTCGCTGCGGCTTGGGACTGGGTTTGGATGAGACATCTTCAGGGAACCAAGACCTGAAGGAAGCGGAGTTAGCAGGTGGTGCTTGGCTCCTCTGTGACTGGCAGCAGTGCTGGCATGCAGGAGGCAGCGCTGCTTGGAGCCTGGCTATGGCAATGCCCCCATCTGGGCTGCCCCCAAGAACACAGGGCAGCTAAACCATGGGAATATGGGATGGCCTAGGTGCAGAAGGGCCCTAAAAATCACCCAGTTTCACCCCTCTGCTCTAAGCAGGGTTGCCAACTACTGGAGCAGGCTGCCCAGAGCCAAATCCCCACACCTCTGCCTGTCCACCTGCAAAAATTGGTGAGGGACGTGTGTGTTTGTGTCACAGTGTGTCACAGCAGCACCAGGGTGGGTGACGGGTGGGTAATTAAACACGATGCCAGAGGGATTTGGGGTCTGCATTTGGGAACCCACAGGGTAAACGTGCTTGTGAACTGTTGTCAGTTAGCCAAAGCCCCGTGATGAGCCGTGCCCCCACGGCCATGAGCACATGTCCGAATTAACCCCGCCGTCCCAACCCCCCGGTGCCACAATTACACCGCCTAATTAACTCCTAAATTACAGGGGGGGGGGGGGGGGGGGGGGGGCCCCCCCCGCCCCGCTCCTCCAGAGCAGACGAGGCGCGGGGCAGAGCGGAGCGCGGAAGCTGCCCAGGGAGCGCTTCCGGGGGTGCGCGGGCCGCTTCCTGCCGGCCGGGGCCTGGTGCCGCGGGGCTTTAATTGCCGTGGTCTTAATTGGGTTTTGTCTTAATTTACGCTCCGTGTGCGTTTGTGAGCGCTCAGGGAGCAGCTGCGGGGGCTCGGTTCTGCTCGGTTCAGTCTGTAGCCCCGCTGAGCTGTACAGGAACAAGCGAATTAATGGGAACTCGCATGAATGGCGAATGTGTTTTCACACACATCAAAGAAACAAAATAAACACTGAAACAGGAGGTTAAAGTGAGAGAAATAGCCAGAATTTAGACTAATTCTTAGAAACAGTAACCTTTTTGGTATTAGATTTGTAAACAATGCCTTTGCCTTGATGCTTGTTTACGTTATGTACCACTGTTTGCTAGCGCTGCTATGAAAATTAAAAACTTGGTCCTCTGGGGGCTCTGTTACCAGTTAGAGGGAGCTTCAAGATCTTTTAAACATAAACTAACTAACTTAAAGTGACTTTAAGATTTTAGTTTAGCATTACTTAGTGCTAATACTTTGAAGTCTCAACAACTAACTGCAATTTTCTAAAACTTCTTAGATTCTAAGGTGCAAAGGTTTTGCTCCACGAGCTCCCAGCACAGAACCATTTGAAGAGCATTCCGAGTGCCCTGTTTCTAATGAGTAGTGCTGCTCCTATAAATCATATGACTTTATGAGCAGGTGAGGTACAAATTGATATTCCTGTTCCACTGCATTTACACAGATTAGCTTTCACTAATGACAATGGCAAATAATAAATATTTTCTCCTCCAGCTGAAATAAACTTTCATTGCTTTTCAGGAAACATTGAGCTGCATTTTTTTTTTTTTTTTGGTATGGGATTTGAGAGTTTTAATACGTAGGTAATGCTGGCTGGAATTATGACGAAGGGGTTACAATTTCTTTGCTGGAAGGATAAGAAGGCCTAATTCGGTACTATAAAATCCACGGTGGTTTAGAGAATAAAGGAAGAAATCATCGTATCAACATTTACAAAGACGAAACCAAACTTCTTTAAAATTGGCACCTTCAGGATATTTGGCACCTCCATGAACCAGACGTGATGCCACCTTCCAAAGAAAAACTCAGTTACATCTACAGTCATGTTCTCTGCTGTTGGTGATTCATTTTTCCCCAGCCCATGGGAAACTAATGGGACACCAGTTTAATTAGTAGAAGATACTCAGGACTATATTACAGTATCAACATGTGAACATAAGACATGTTTAGATGAGAATATTTTACAGCTTGGTAAAATAGGATCTCCCTGAAAAATAAAAGGTGCTACATTATTACTGAAGCCTGTGATGGAGCTGTTGCAGGTCTGCTGCTGGTTTAGGGTTTGCCCACTCTAAGGTGGCAGCTACCAAAACTCTTCCTCATACAACTGAGGATGCACAGAACCAAGTCAAACCCTCTCAGGCGTGGAGGCATCCACAGCGAAGACAAGGATAGCACGGATTAACTTTTGGTTGTAAGGTGCATGGCAAAAGTGAAAACGGACTGAAAACGAGCCCCTTGAAAGAGATACAGAAGGAGAGAAGGATGTCTTGCACTGAGGTTATGTATTTAACAGTTTTACATGAAATATTTATATATAAAAACTTTGTTAAGTGCTTTTTCTCCAATTTAAAAATCTAAAGAATTCAAAAATAAGGCATTCAATATTTGAAAAAGTACAGATTTACAAAATGTGTATATTCTGTCATGAAAACTCCACACCAACATTATACACTTGGAAAAAAAATACAAACAGGATATATTACAAATTTATGTAGCAATAACTTAGTTCATACCATGCAATAAAAAGTACGTTAATCAAGATACACAAGCTTTTAAGGTTCCTAAACTGGAGGGCTTAATTCTGTCTGCAGATGAGTTTTTATGCAAATTCTTAGAGCTGTGGCACTTGAAATTTCTGGTAGCCTTTCTATTGAGAGTTAAATTGTACATAATGATTATGAGGATGGAGAGTAACGAAGCAGCTGTTACGAGTCATTCCAACTTTGTTCGACAATAGCTGAAACTCTTTTCTCGTATTCGCGTTTGTTCTCCTGATAAAGTTGTGCCGCCTGGCTGTTCGCCGGACTGTTAGGATTAGGTTCGTCAAGCAGAGACTGTAAGGAGAGAACAAAAAGTGAGACAAACCAGCACATTTTAGAACAGAGAAAAACAAAAACCTTATAACCTGCAAATCCAACGTTTAGCAGTATGATGCTAATTGATTATTTGGCCATTACACCACTAACGTCATTCAGGACTAAAGAGGGGCTTGAGAAACCTCCTAAACTTCACTGTAGAAAAACAAAACCAATCTCCCAGGAGAAAAGAAAATGTGCATTTTTACTGTGCCACACCATATTTACTTAATGCAAGTTAAGTAGATTTCAGCAGTACTGTCTCCTTGAGGAAGTCACAAGCCAAGGCTTTAAGAAAAGGTTACAATATTTCAAACGTTATTTAAATACTACAACTGCTTGCCTATCTTGCCTGAAAACAGTTAAGAATGAATCCAAACTGTAACTGTTTTCCTGCATAAATATCCACTGGCAGTTTTGTAGCTCAAAACCAGTAATTACCTAGGTCAGCACCTTCGTCTTTATCTGCCCTAAAAAGCTACTGCTTAGTCTGCAGGTATTTGAAGTTCCCTGATACAGACACCCGGTAGCCACACCACTGAGCTGGGTATTCCGGAATAGAGGCTAAGACTTAGACGTGCTTAGTTGCATAATACAACATAATTGTGAGAGACGCACAGTTACCTGAATTGAAGTTAAAATAGATGAAACATCGTATGTTGGACTCCATCGATTCTGAAGAATATCTAAACATATGCTACCATCCGCATAAACTGTGAATACAACATAGAAACCACTTAGAGATGATTAAATTTATTTTACATTCTTTCGTTAAATACAATTCAAGGAAGTAATTGCTGTATCGCTTCAGTTTGTGTTTCAATTAATGCGTTAGGACAGAGGATAGCAGTTATGCCTGACAATCTCATCTGTTTTGACACCCTGTATTTTGAAGGAGACATTGCTGGAAGTAACAAAACACTTGAGAGGAAAAGAAGGAAGAGCCAAAGATGACAGCACTAACACGGGAATTGTAGACCCAGACTCAGCTTCTTGCTCCTCCTGTGTGACCGGCCCAGATTCAGAGCGGCGTAATGCCTCCCAGCGAGCAGAGACGTTGGCTGCAGGCACAGGATGCACTGCACCAGCCGAGGCTCTGGCAGTCACCACGAGCTGAATGGGGAGCTCTGTACGCTGTTTTCACACACTGCGCACTCAGCAGGAGAGATGCTAAGGCAGACAACAGAAAATATTGGAAAGCGTGCCTGAGGTTCTACTTCTGTCTGCACAGCTATCAGGTGTCTTAGCACCGAAGCTTGTAAGAAGCTGAGATTTGTCATGCCAACTTGTAAACCCTGTGTTCTGCATCCAACAACTGGATAAAACCTGTGAAAAGCTGGAGGAGGAACCACAGCACTCTCTCTCAGGCTGCCCTCACGACTGAGGCAGGGTCAGTCCCTTCCCCTCTGCTCTCCCCGGCCTCCTGCGCTGGCACTGGTTGGCACAGGGAAGCCCACGAAGGCACTGACTTGGCTGAAACCTGACAGAAATAGGTAACGTTGGGCTTCATCAGTTCCCTGCTTCAACTCGAGATGTGTCTGCACAGACAGGAGTGCAGTAAAATGGAAGGGGGCAGGGACCTGCAGCAGGACTCCCCCTTTGTGCCAGCCTCAGCACAGCTCCTGCTGGCAGCATTCGCACGCGTTGATATGGATTGATTAGAAAAAGATGGATGGCTGCTTCCTAACAGCACCGTAATTCTCAATTTTTTCATCAAGCAGCTACTGCCTTAGACAGCTACTTGGGAGGTGGTGGTGGATTGAGAGAGAGAGCTGTTGAGCATCCTGGAGCTTTGCAGGATACATGACTGCACCATGGTATTTACTGGGTGTTATGGCTAAATAAAAATGATTTACTCACCATTCGGATGGAACATTTTTGATAGAAACCTAACAGTCGGAGGTTTATTTGGATATTCTTCTGAAAATTCTATTACTAGTTTAAAAGTACCTGTCCAAAGAAACATAAACGCAGTCAGCTGATTAAAAACAACAAAAATCCTCCAGGAACGTACTAGAGAAGTTAATTCACGCGCTCCACAATCAATATTTCTTCCCGCCATTATACAAACAAAGCACATGGAGTCTGGTTTCTTCTCAGATATTTCAAGAGATAATGGATCTGTGGAATTCCTACTCGGTAACAGCAATAACAGCAGCAGCAGCTAGGTCCAACATCAATTATTCCCCTGCCTTCCTCCCCAGAATTAGGGTTTCTGTGACCAAACGTGCCTGCTCTATGGACTATGGTGACTTGAAGGTGTTTCATTAAGAAGGCACCGCGGTGCCAGCAAAGAAACACTGGAATTTCATAATCAGCAATCTCAGCCTTTGGAGCTCATGACTGATTCAGTGAAAACCTTTATTATGGATCAGTGAATAATTCCCTGTAACTCCTCCAACCCAACACAGAGAAAACCCCATCTGCTGCTGATTATTGCACTAATACTGTAATTATTAAACTCATTATTCCTCATATGCTTAAGGGAGGCTCGTTACACAGCAACTTCCCTGTTTACGTACAGATCGGGTATCCCCCACTCCCCTCCCCAAGTTCTACACTCAGAGCAATTCAACATTTTTCACCTGCTCTTAGTTAGAAGCGCAGAGATGAATCAAACACGCTACAAAGACAAAACCAGAGAAGCGTGCTCGGCTATCTTGCTGAGCTTAGCTGTGGAGACGTGAAAACACGTGGCAGCGTTAGGCCAGCTTCCCCCACTAAAAGCCTGAGCGTTCTGTGCCTAAACAAGCCTCGATGTAACCTTGCTTCACAGCTGTGTAACAAACTGCTAGGACTGGAACCACGTACAGCAAAATTTGGTATTTTTAGGGCCAACAAGACCTCACTCCTTTACTCTTTTTCCTTGCTTGGCTTGTTCCAATTTCTGTAACATCTATTGTTTCTCAAAGCAGAACAATGGTAACACTGGCAACATTTACAACAATTACGGAAGGAACAGAAGTTAGCTGCTTACCATCTTCAAAAGGTGTCCCTTCTGGCCTGAAAGGTTAAAAAAAAAAAGAAAAAAGGTTACCAACAATCATTACTTCTAAACATGCACAATACACATGTATCTTCTTCCTCATCCTCTTCAAGACAGAAGTGGATGCAATCACGTAAATATTTAGAGAAATATCCAGAGGCAGTTTCTGGGAGCTCTGTCATAATTAGCACTTTCCCCTATCAATCTCCAAGTCCAGATACCCACCGCTGCATCACGATCCCAAACGATACATATGCCACGTGTAAGGCTAGAGCTGAATTAATGAGCAAATTGCTGGCAAGCTGACTTTATTTTTTTTACAAAATAATTTAAGATATACCCTACGAAAGGGGAACTCTAATATCTATATATTTGTATATAGATATATATTAAAATAAGAGAACCTGTACCTCATTCTCCTGGGAATCAATCCAATCACTGCTAATACATCTGGATTTAATAGCCCAGAACATGTGGTGCTCTTATGTACTTTTAAAGAGCGAGCCTGCTTTTTCATAACCCAATTCCTCTACGATCTATTCATTAAAGCACAGGCAAGCATTATTGAACAAAAGGAAAGAATTAAAATTGTTCATCGCCTTCCTTAGGCATTCTTTTTTACCCCCGAAAACAAGTTTGCACTGTGGCAGCACGCTTGGTCATTTGTTATTTATTTATGTTTCAAGTTTCCTGAGCGCACGTCCACAAAACAAAGCAAGCATTATAAAACAAACAAAAACCATCACAAGGAACAGGTTTTATTAGCCTTCTGATGCAGGACCAGAAGCTCTTACCCGAATATAACTGCATTCCACTGCATTATATTATTCTCAGACGGTGCACCACTGACACCCACAGGAGGGTCTTCTTGCAACCTAGGAATTACAAAGATAGAACGAGAAGCCTTACGTAAGTGAAACACCTCCACCTGCGAGCATCATTTAATCCTAACAGCCACTTTGTAGAAATCTTCTCTTGTTCCAAATTCGCGAGTACCCGAAGCGTTCCGTGCAGAGTAGCAGCGATCCAAACACAAAACTGCGAGGCGATGCACACCAAGAGTCTCAGGTATCACACCAACACGCTACGCCAGCCCAACAGGTTAAATTCAGTGCTCGGGGAGAAGAGCATCTATTCTAAAAGTAACTTAAAGCCCCACACAGCTGGAATTTATGGTACTACCCAGTGAATTATGAAAGAGCAGAAAGAGCAACTGCCGCTGGCTGCCACAGCGCAGAAGAGCCCAAGTTACAGGAGCAGGGGCTGCACACCACGCAGTGATATTTACAGGGCACGCTTGCAGGAACCAAGGGCAAAGCCCCGTCGGTTCAGCTTTTTCTGCATCCCCAAATCTGTGCACGCTGGGGCCGCATTTGTTAGGAGCCTGTTTCGGCTGGCAAGCTGCCTGCTTCGAAAGGGAAGAGGGAGCAAGGGGAAAACCTGCTGTTCCCTTTCACCAGCTCAACAAATGTAAACATTTGTCTCTAAGGTAATGGTGGAAGCATTTAAATGCTTTTCAGTTCCTTAACCCTTGGCCTAGGAAAAGCACAGTGCATACTGACAGCTCCATGAACCAGACACCCTCCTTCTGCCCCTCCTCTTGGGTAACGCCGGGCGTGCAGGCCGGATCCCCTCCGAGCTGTGTTTACATCCCTGCTGTGAGCACACGCAGTTCGGACAGCTTAATACCCACAGCAAAACCACCTACTATTTTGGTCAGGAGCAGCAACGGGACCTCTCCTGTGCCAGCCCGCGTGCCAGGGACGATGCCGGAGCGCTCAGCCCGACCAGCGGGGCTGAAGGATGGCTCCGGGTTTCGGATCGATTCAGAAAGCTCGTCTGCACCCTGCTGCCCAAAGGTCTGACTCCTGAGAGGCTGTGGCAAAGACTGGAGGCTAAACCGATCCACACAGGGCCTGGAAGCCTTTAAAATTCTTAGGGGAAATGTATTTGTTTCTCTTTTCTAGCAGCAAATATATTTAAAAACTAACCTTTCTCCCTGATGGTTTAGGCAAATCAGATACAAGATCTGTTGGTCTGCTCTCCCTCCACGACTCTTGACAATTGCAGTATGCAAAAGGAGTTTATATTTAACAAAGTGAATCACAGTTCATGGCGCACAGTCTGTTTTTTAGCATGAGGTAAGAGTAACATAAGGCTAAATAAAAATATAACTTAGGGGTAGGAAGGAGAGAAGAACTGACATGAGAAAGCTCAGCATGTTTTTGGTATTAAAGCGGTGAAATATCCAATAAACAAACGCGCGCATGTTCTACGTTTCGCTGTGCCCACTTGGTTAAACTCCTCCACGGCTTTAGTTTTCTCCACATTAAATTTCAAAATTATCAAGTCAGCCCTTCTAAGATCACACAATCATAAAAAAGCCTGATTGCTGCCATGAAACGCTACCTAGTCCTTCTCCCTGGGGGCATCACTGATTTTTGGTCACCTGTGCAGCTTAATAACATTAAAAAATAACGAGTATCCTGCTGTAATTTCAACAGGGATCAAGGACCACCCGCCACCGAACACGAACACCCAAATAAACCCCAGGAAGAGGGCCTGCACCTCACGAATCCCAACTTTTTGGGCTGATCAGGGCTTTCGGCCCCGCAGCCACGCAGCTCAGCTCCACACAATACACGTCAACTGTTTACCGATGTATTTTCAGGTCCTGGTGTAACACGGCCCCGCTAAAAAAAGCGATGCTATCAAAGCTGACTCACCTCCAGCAACTCAGGAGCCACTCCGGCCCAGAGAAATCACACGCCGTGCTACAAGTTTACCCAAAAAAAACAACCCAAACCGCACGGCAACTTTTTCCACGCTCTGTTATGGCTGTGTATTTACATGGCAGACGGGAAGTAAGTTATCCCCGGGCCAGTGGGGCATTTTCCCCGAGCCATTACCATTTAAAAGCCTCCAACTAATAATCATTGATTTGGCACTGGGGGTACGGCACCCAGATCCCTGCTGCTTGCATGGGAGGGCCCTGGGTGGTACTGTGTCCTGCGTCCCCCAGCTCTGAGGTGGTGTCAGGGCACAGAAATGAGGGGGGCAGAGTGTGAGGGGCCCAGAACTGAAGGGGGACCCCAGGACCTGAGGGGGGGGGG
>CM021777.1:16597683-16647316 GCA_011076525.1 Nettapus auritus
CCCCCCCCCCCCCCCCCCCGGGGGCAGAACCTGAGGGAGGGTCCCAGAACCTGAGAGGGGGTTGACCCAAAACCTGAGGGGAGCCCAGAACCCGGGGTGCCCATAAACTGGGGCGCCCCTATCTCCTCAGCCCCAGCCACCCCCCGGCGCCCCCCAACGCCATGGGGGCAGCGGCTGAGACTCAACAAGGGGACACCCCGTCCCTACCGAGCCCCGTCCACCCCCCTCACGCCTCCTCTCCCCCCTCCCTCACCTCTTGAAGTCGCGCATCAGCCGGCGCCGCGCCGGGGTGGACATGATGGCGGCGGAACACGGTCCCCCCGGGCCGCAGCACCGCCTCCCGCCGCCGCCCGCACAAACAACCCGCAATGGCGTCTCCCTCCGCGGGGGGCGGGCCGGGCCGCCGGGCCGTGACGTCACGCGGAGGGAGGGGGGGAGCGCTCGGCCCGTTCCATGCCGCCCGCTGTGGGGGGAGCGCCCCGCGGCACGGCCCACTGCGCTGCTGCGGGGGGGGGCTGCCCGGCTTCACCTCAGATTTTGGGTTTTTTCCCTTATTTTTGCTTAGTGCCCTCGCTCCAGCTGGCCGCTTCGAGGCCGTGACCCAGCTCCCAGCCAGCCCCAGAAGCAGGATTTGTGTGTTTGCGTGCCACCGTGCTCTGGGCTTGTGTGTTTGGGAGGTCACAAAAACACCACAGGACCCGTGACGAAGCGCCACAAATAAATGTCGCCCTCGTCCCGCTGCCGTGCGCTCACGGAGCAGTGATGGGGGTTTAGTCCAGCCCAAAGGCCCAAATCGGCTTCTTACCACAGCTTGTGCCACAGCCGTGCTTCAGCAGCCTGCTGGCACTGAGTGCCTTTGGGAAGGGGCTGCTCTGGGTATCCATACCTGGCCTGGCAGTTCAAGAACTTACCCTACAACATTAACCCCAAACCTTAACCCATTCTCCCACCTCAGTGAAAACATGCTTGAAGTGAGGTACACACCTAAGAACTCACAAAGCCTGACGCTGCAAGGCAGCAAGCTTTCTCAGCAGGCTTAGGAGCAAGGAGCAATCCTTCCCCGGCCTCTCCCCACACTCCTGAGAAACATCTCCCACCGCGCAGCCCTCTCGTCCTGAGATTCCTCCTTCTCCCCACACACGTGCTTTAATTTTACATTCCGCCGCTGCTCCTCCAGCTTTCTGCAGTTTATATTTAGCTCCAGCTAATTCAGAAGGGAGAAAGTAGACTGTAAAAACCAAGGGCAAGCTTGGAC
The DNA here is from genome assembly GCA_011076525.1 of Nettapus auritus. Classification (NCBI taxonomy): domain Eukaryota; kingdom Metazoa; phylum Chordata; class Aves; order Anseriformes; family Anatidae; genus Nettapus; species Nettapus auritus. The sequence goes on from CM021777.1 coordinate 16,598,939, forward strand.
CTGTATAAATAATTAACACCCGTTCAACATCATTCGTTATTCCGCTGTTAACATGCACCCAGGCCTGGCAGTGAGCGCATCCCCTACCCAAAGGGCTGCTCGAGTCGCTCCCAACACCCCCACCCCAAAGCACCTCCACACGTCTCCTGGGGGCAGCCACCAGCTGCAAGCAAAAGCCCCTCACAGGCACCAAACAGAAGCGTTAATTCTGAAATCCTACGTAGTTTCCACTTGTCTCCAGAACCTTTTTAGCAGAATCACCGCAGCAACAGTATTTCCTCTCCTTGGATACCCCTGGGGAAGAGCAAAAGAAACAAAAGGTTACAGCAGCTCCCTTAAAGCTTCCCTCCTGCTGCTTCCTTGAATGCAGGCATCAGCCAAGCCCATCATCTTTATTTATTTTTAAATTATTATTTTTGGAAGAAGCCTGCTGCAGGCCAGCTCCAGGCCCTTCCACAGCAGCCGGGAGGCTCTCCCACAGCAGGGCCGGCAGCACACAAACATGCTGAGCACTCACAGCAGAGGGCACCGATCATCTGTCCTCCTCCTGGCCAACACAGTGGGCTTGGACAAAGCCATACCCACCAGGATGGCTCCACAGGTGTTGGCATTATCTAATTTAAACTTTTCTTTTTAGTCTTACCTGGCAGTTAAACAGGTGTGGCTGGTAACTTCATTAGGATATTGAAAACTTTAGTTTTCTTCCCTCTGAAGAACCAGCTGCAATTTGTCCTGTTGATTGCACGGCACATATAGGTGAAAAAATCTTTCTCATCAGAAAGTTCTTTCTAGTTGTGTTTTTGATTCCTGTTTTTCCCCAGAAATGGTATTTGATAATATTTGATACAGTACATAAAAAGGCAGCACTTTGCAGCACAGCCATTCTATTTTAATCCTTAGTAAACGCTACATTTGTGTAGAATTTTTTTAAAACCGGAGCATTTCTCAAATAACTTTGTCCCTTCATAAGATGAGAAGCTTGAAAAGTAAGAATGAGGCGATCTACTTGCTTTCCTGTTTGTTAGAGCAGTCCATGCTCCTGGCAACGTCGTGATCCTTTTTTCCAGGTCACTCTCTCTTTCATGCTGCTGTGTCCCTCTGGGAGGAGGTGTCTGCATTAACATCAGCCAAACCCAAGACTCCAAAATTAGGGAAATGAACAAGCTGAGTCACCTGTTAGACACCACTTTTGTTCTCGCTCCTTGCAGCAGCTGAGTGCCCTGGGCACCGTGCTGTGCCAGGTACCAAACTGCTCTGCAGCAGGTGGCCTTTTTCCCAAAGCACTCAGGAGCAAAGAGAAGGGCAGGTGGCAAAGAAGTGACTGATTTGCTTTCACCCTTAGCTCCTTTATAGAAGCAAGTAAGTGGTGCCAAATACAGAAGAGAATTGAGGGATTTACCTCTGGTGCCTCCATGCTGCCAGCCCCTGATGCTGTTACTGCCTCTGGGCCCACCTCAAGCCCTCAGAAAAGCACCCTGCAGAAAACAGCCATGCGTGGGGCTCCCAAAATATCCGGCTATTCTGACAATTATTCCTTGACTACACTCCAGCACAGTGTGTGTGTATTTACTTGGTTTACCCAGGGGCACACCGCCGACCAGCGAAGCCTCTCCCCTAGGAGCAGGGGGAGTAAAATTCAAAGTTGGGGAGAAAGTTTTGATGTTCACGGGAATGTTTCAAGCAAATAGTGGAAGGACATGTGTGACTGCTGGTGAGCTGTGAAATACCCTGACCGCGTGTACCTCTGTACAAAGGCACTTCCCTGCGTGACCTTAGCAAGCCGTGTGTGTTCTCCGCGAGGCGGAACCCCGGCTACGTCAGGCCAGCAGAGAGAAAGCAGAACTGGCTGACAGGCCACCGCTTCTTCTTCAATCCAAAGGTCAGCTTCGTGGCTCAGACTTCATGCTGCCCCAGCTTCCCCAGGTGGCGTTTTTTGTCAGCTGTGGATTACATCAGTTGCCCTGGCTGTCTTCCCAGGATACTGAGCGCACATTGGCCACAAAAGGGGTGGTGTGCTCCTTATACCAGCGCTGTGCCATCCCCGGACAGAAGAGAGATTGTTAATGGTGCAGCGGGGAGATCTCCCTTAAAAGCTCTACAGGAACATTTGAGTTGGGACGTATTTCCAAGGGTTTTCTGCAAGAATTTTGGTCAGGACATCGATCACCTTGGATTTTCTCCTAGCTGGAGACACCAGCTCTCACCCTACTGTACTCCGATTCAATCGAATAACTCACCTGCAAGACTGAACACTGAATAAATGTTATTGCTTTCAGATCAAGATTCTTATTCCTTGTAGTGCTTCACCATACAGATATCGAAAGTTTAATTATTTATTGAGAAGCAGGCTTTGTTTCATAATAATAGTTTAAGACTTCCAGTTGAAATGATCTGCAGACTTGATTAAAAATGGTTACTACTTTAATTTTGAGCCAGTCCATTTTGCTAAGCAACCGCTTTACCAACTGTCTTCCCTGCTGTTGCAGTAGCTTGCTGGTCCTGCCCTGCTCCCATCTTGTCCTTCTTTTTGTACCGTCTCATCTCTTCTAATCACTGCTGTTTTGTCCTGCCACTGATAGGGGGGGTGCTGTGCAGAAATGCTTCTGTCTCTCATCACCTACATTAAGCAGTTGCTAATTGTAGTAGCATTAGGACATGGATGACTTTGGGAAATTAGGGCACTCGGCGGCTCACAGAGTCAATTCTGATGGAGGAGGAGAGGTTTTCTTGAAAGTCCATCCTTTCATGCCCTGAGCACTGCCTTTTCTAAAAAAAAACAATCAAAACCTGCTTCTTATTAAATGGATTTCTGGTCATTTATTTATTTTTCGGGTTATGAACTTTTACATGCAATGTAACATTAGCAAAAGGAAAATAATATAGAGACTAAAATTCTATAGAGCAGGTTTGTAATTGCAGAGAAGAGTGACAATTCCATTCCCTATGCCCTCATTCACACTGTTAGGTATTGATTGCTGTTAATAATAACAGCACACTGCAGCAGCTATTTTGGTAGTGCTGAACTATAAACACGGAGGTAAATAGCTTAATAAGCACAGGTAATTCCTTTATTCTCAAACCTCAGATATAGTCTACAGTGCAGAATGAGTCAGCTGGAAGGATCTGCATTTATGTATCCTCTTCCGAGAGAGGAAGTACAGCGAGGAGCACAGCAGCGCTGCGTGCTTGGATGTGTTTCAGACGTGAAGACAGCAGGCTTTTCGCTGAGAGAATTTAATGTGTTTCAGCCATCCCCATGAGGATGCTAGGCTAAGAATATGGTATGCGATCTTTGTATCTGTTTTCACCAGCTGAGGTATCACCTGGTTATGATGCACCATTTTTCAAGCAGTTTGACACCTCACCTTCAGGGTACTTTTATAAGGAGCCCAGCTTTGTCAGGGTGGTACTTCCTGGAGTCCAGCATCCTAAAAAGGCACGGAAAATATCCCCAGCTCACTGTGGGACTGGCAGATGCAGTCCACAAATCTTAGAGGAACTCTTACTATCAAAGTTCATAACCTTCTTTACTAGTAAATGTGTGCATTTGTAACACCACCAATGAAGAACCGTCTATCTAATACGAAACAACCGCAGCCTGGGTTAACCAACAGAAATCTGGAAGCGAAACCTGCTGAGGGGTGTGCCGCTTCCCCGCGCAGCGAATCTCCCCGAGCACTGCCCCAGAAGGCACCTGAAGACATGCAGGAGGCCTTTCCGCTCTGCAAAGTGAGTTTCGTTTGTTACCTTGGCGTTTACATGGGCCAACGGTTTAGGATGCGAGAAATGTGTACGTTCAGAAGCACCTGGCTCAGCTGAGTTATGACTTCATTGCTTATATACTATTTGTAAAACAGTTTAACATGAGCAGAAGATAATACTTTGTCAAAATGCAGTGTGTTTTCTTCCTATTACTGCAGTCAAATACGTGAATGTGCATTTGTACAGTGTTCTAATTCATCTGCCAACGGCATCCCGTACTAGAAACCCCTTTCAGTTACAGTCTGCAGCCTTAGCTTACACGAGTGGTTCAGTCCGTTTAATTGGGAACGTCCACAGATGAAGAATGTGGCACATCAGAGATTGCTAATTAGAGAAGTTGGGCTTTTCAGAAGTGCCAGAGAGATTCGGTAGCATAAGTGCCAGTGCACAGTGTCATAAGCATTTAAGTTAATTTGAATTCACTGATGTCATAATTACTACATTCACTGAAATGCAGTTACAGACGCTAATGGATTAAAAAAAAACCTGTTCTGTTCAGACACTGAATCTTGTTTCCCCTGCTATCATTGGGAACGGGAATGGATTTAGGTTTTGCCATTTCCATTAAGAAAAATCAAAAATCCAATAGGCAATTTCCTGTCATAGGGAGATTTGAGAGAGAGCAGATGGAGGAAGAATAATGTAATTGTGATGCACTTTCTTTTTTACTAGCTTCCTCTGTTTCAGTTTCAAGAGCATACCTAAAATGGGTTCTTCCACACTGAGAGCTCGCTCATTAAGTCTTAAAATAAACGACAAGTAAAAAAATTGCATCCACCAATCCACAATGCCAGCAGTGACACCAGGCATCGCCAATAACCTATTGTCACCATCAAAACTTGAACAAATAAAATATGAAGGACTTTGTTTAGCACAGACCACAGCAGCTTTCACTCGCAGGCTTTTCTGACTCATTCTTTCGTTGGCCGTAGCAGTGCTGTTGCGTCAGAGGAATGAAGGATCTCATTCATTCGGGGGACGGGGGAAATGACAGCCCGGCGGCCAACATTTCCTTCGGTGGCTGAATCGCAGCGCTTGCAGAAAGGCTGCGCTGCTCAGAGGGGAGAGCACTGAGGTTCGGTCCTGTCTGGTCCTGCTACGTCCTTGCCAAACTCTGATATCCAGTGGGAAATCTGTTTAAATCTCCAAAGCGTTTGCTCTTGATGATGTGTTGGCTGTTTTACAGATACATTTTCAGAAGGTGTCAGTGATGACAACTGTGTTTGTTACCTGAAATGAAATGTAACTTTGAATTGAGCTGTGTGAGAGAAGAGAGGGAAAACAGTTCATCCGCTGTGATTTTGATCCCTCAGAATTCCTTTTAACCCTTCAAAATGCTTTCACAAACATCTAGAGAGCTTCTGGGAGGATTCATTTTGTCACAGTGTTTTTATTTGGGTTTCTTGTAGGAGAAATCACACATGAAGGGGCACGATAAAGTGACCCATCTCAAACTTGGCTGCCTTCATCCAGCTGTGGCAGCTGGAAGCGCAAATGGAAATTGAGGAATGGCAACAGTCTTTCGCAATTATGGCAAGGCCCATTTAGAGGGGTATTAACCCATCTATTTCAGACATCTGATGGATTTGGTTAGAAGAGTCTGCTCTTCATCTAGGGAGAGAAGCAGAAACTTTCAGAAAACGCTTCAGATCAGCCTCGCTGGGCAATAATTCAACATTCTGAATCGCTGAGGGATGAATGTCTCTGTTGGTATAGGGACCTACCTCTCTCACCTGGGCCTTTTTGATTAAGGAGCTAAAGACAGGCAGTCAAAGTTGGGTGACAACCCCCAGAAAAGCAACGTCTGGACGTGAGACGCTGCGCAGGTACGGTAATGTAAGGTCTGGAAACACTGACAGCAGGGTGTCCAAATCCACCTGAGCTGCCTGGCCTGCTGCCTGCAGAACCGTCACACCTTCTGCCATGCTCAGAGGAGACGTTTTGTGTCGGAGGAAGAAGCTATGGCCAGTGAAGCTACTGTTTCCTAAGTGGCAAGAAGCCCCAAGCTTGTGGTATCTTTCTTGTTTCCTATTCCACGCTCAAAACCCAGAAGGCTGTACGAACTTCAGGCTCTACTTGTACATGTGAATAATATCCACAGAGCCTTAAACGGAAGGGCAGCACACGTAAATGCAATCTGGAAATAAAGATATCGGGACACAGGATCAGCTCTAGAGAGAAAGGAGCAGCATCGCGAGCTGAAAAAATCTCAAACTCATGTGTGGTTGCCACAGCTACTCGGAGGGTCCATTCATAACCCTGTCTAACAAAGCAGAGGAATATTTTGGGACAGTCTGCAGCCAGCAGACTGCTCCTAAAGGGATTGTTTTCTCCGGTATAATTTAGATAAAACTCTGGGGCCCTTACCTACCCTAGAACTGGGAGCTAAAATAACAACTCACCTTCCACCCACCCCTGTGCCAATTCAGTAAGGTGAGCCAAAAAAGTGAACTAGGTTACACAGAACAGAATAAGACCCAGACATCCTAGATGTTACTGAAGGAGGTGCAATGACACTTAAAAAAAAAGAGAGAATTTAAGCCGGGAACAGAAACTGAACAACACTAGGTGAAAAGACTCTTTATAACCTAATGCTAGGAACTTTTGAAAGGAACAGATGGAAGTTTGTAACTATGCGTGCACTTGTAAACTAGTGACTCCTATAGATTGTGACCTGATATCGGTGTGTTTCTGCACGCCCCCACCACGGCGTACTACCTGTGACTGTGGGCAGCTTTCTTCTAAAACAACCGTCCTGGTATTTTATTGCCGTGCTTACAAATAAACCCCACCGACAGGATCTCCCACTCAGATGTGCTGTGGCCTAACTGTTTGATTAGAGATGGCCTGATTGAAAAGTAAGCGTTTTATTAGTCACTAGAATATTAAAAGGTAAAAACTGAAACTTTGAAGACCTTTGAAGTGGCTTTGATAGCAAAATACATGATATACAAGTATGTAAGTGTGCTTTTTCAGAATTAATGCATTTTAATGAATCATTAAGACAACTGGTTTCTTTTTTGATCTTTGTGTCGTAATCCAAGTTATTCTAGTTGTTGATGAATACATTTGTGTTCTGTTAGTGCTTGTGCAGTGGGATGCTGAGACTCCCCAGGTGTGATGAGCAGGATGTGCAGGATTCAGTTCCTACCGGTCTGCTAACAGAAAACCGCAGCACAGGAGAGGTGCTCAGCGGAGCCTCTGTGTCCCAAAAGGGTCCCCAGAAGGCCGCATTTCCCCAAAATTCTGTAAGATCTCTCAGAAAAACATTAATTGCACGTTCTCCTACACAAATGAGAGAGGATTCAGAGACACTGACCAACTCTTTGCTGCGCTGAGCCTGATCCTCACGTGGCACGCATTTTATAATGGAAAAGCCGGGGACGTGGCACTGCGCGGGGTGAGAAATCCCACTCCAGGCAATGAGGAGAGAACAGCCTGCTGTCCCCTGCTGCGAGTAAATCAAAGTCCTTAGTCAAAACAGCAGGCACCATACAATCATCTTATAATGCATAAAAAAGGCCAAAGGATTGCGGTTGCTTAGGAAATGCTACAGAAATAGCATTTTTTTGTTTTTAACTTGTTGAATGCTGGACTTTACCACAGAGAAACTCCATGGAGCACTTTTTAAAAACGTTTAACCTTTTTCTTTATGACGTATTGAGGGGACCATGGCGTGACACCGTATTCAGCATCGTTCAATTCTTCTGCAGCGATCTACCTCAAAGTTACTGGTAGCTTCAGGTGAACCCCACCGCCCTGTGCTCAGCCGGCTAGCCAGCAGGTGTGGCTATAGAGCCTGCTGCTGCCTCTCAAGTGCACGGGATGTCTTTCATCACTCCCTGGTCTGAGGAGGGGTGTAATCACTGTGACCCTCTCTAACAAGGATATAATAACACCACATCCTTGCTTTCACCCTCGGATATCCCGGGGCACGTTAAGAAGCCATAATTGTAACCACGGGAGTCGTGTGTATGGGAGCCCTTTAGACAGACGCGGTGTCAGTATTTGTTACTGCAAAGGACTCGCACGCTTTTGCAGGTTACCATCTGCTGTGTCCTTTGCTACGAGCTCCGTTGTCAACATGGACAGTGGCAGTGTCCTTGGAACTGCTACAGGGCACTTGGCACTCTCCCTTTAGATAGATTAGATGAAATAGATTTAATTTCTGTGCTGACATACCATTTTATAATTGGAAGGGAAAATATTCTTTCTTGCAGCTTAGAAGATCATTTCACTTTTCGTAATCAGATTCTCACCAGGGCTGAAAGCCTTCTTACAAGAAACAGAATCAAAACCTATTTTGAATCACAGAGGGAATAACAAAGATGTGGAACTACACATGAAACTAAAAAATGAAACTAAAAAAACCTAGAAGTTGAACTAAAAAGTGAAAAAGAGAAGTGCTCTTTTCAACGCCTGTCAGAATGGTCGGGTGTTTTAGAAGGTGAGAACTGGTTTTCTTAAAGTGTTTGTTGTCCATCCGTGCACAGCAAAACAACGGAGCACATATTCAGCTACAAGTGCACGGGATTCAAGCGCATAGTCACCAACTTCTACAGCAGGATGACTGGGTGACACGTTTAATCCCTGAACTAGAGCCTCCACATCTGCTGCTAGAGTAAAGACAGTGTGAAAAACACACGAAGGATCAAACTTCAAAGACTCTGAGTTACAGTGATGCCTTCCCACTTCTCCCATCTCATCACGGCTGTATTTTATAGGAGGTTTTAAACACCAGCATCAAAACCTTTTTCACTTCTAAAAAGATTTCCACCTAGGGGACATACTTGGGTGACGTGCATGACTAGTAAATGTATTACCTAGTATCAAAGCACCAAAACTATAGCACTTTCTTGACAATACAGGTTCTGTATTTTCACTCGTTTCTGGAAACCCTGAGGCGGAGTTAGCCGAGGTACTGAGGTAGTGTTCAAAACACGAGGAGAAGCAGCTAACAGAAATGCATTTGGTTGCCAGTTAAAATTTTGAAGTCTTTTTTTCACTTTCCCAGGTCCCCACATATTTCCTGGAGGACAGAAATATTTACTGGGCTTGTGTTTCTGGTTATGTTTTGACCAGAATTTAATGTAAGTTAACGTAAACATGTGTGTGTATGTATCTATTTATCAGCGTATCTCTTGGAGGCATACACAGCCTCTCACATGAATGAAAGCGTGAAAACAAAACCCACTATTTCTAGTGTACGTCTACCTTGACACAGTGTTCCAGGATCTCAAGAAGAACAAACCAGGAGATGTAAAAGCTGCCAAAATGAAAGGTGGGAAACAAGATACTTTCAGTATTGCATGTATTGCAAGTAGCAACTGATTAGCTCAGCTTTTCCAAAGTTTCTGTTACTTTACTTCTCTTGATTAAAAAAAATATATTTATTATATTTTATATTATATTTATATTTTATATTATATTAATATATTTATTATTTTTATAGAAATATTTATTTAGTATTGTTTATTATTAAATATCTAGTACATAAATGTTCACTGTACTACATATTTGGACTCTACTTCATGGAGTCTAATTCTGTATCTGTTTGTTCTGTATAATTAGAAGCCATTTTTAGCTTTGGCTATAGCCTTTTATCCTAACAACTGAACACATTTCATCTCCAAGCGTTCTGAAACTTTACTTCAAAATTGTTTCAAAACAAATATTCTGTACGGCTTAATTAATGTTTCTTTTGGCAGCAGCGCTGGTGTCTGCAGCCCAAAGTCATGTTGTTTCCAGTCGCAGGTCTTAAGCTGCGTTGGCGTAATTGCATTTGGGGTTGCACAGTGAACCCGGTCAAGGACTTGAACTTGACTAAAATAACCTGACCAAAGATGGGCATTCTGCACTTGGAAGCTTTTCCTCACGACAGCCTCACGAAGATGTGGTGGCACAGGCCAGGCAGTAGCCTGGGAAGGGGCGGGTGTGAGCAGCACGGGGAAAAGCTGGGCAGCATGCTCATAAAACTGCAGTCATGGCTTTGCACGCTGAGATGCCATACGATCACCTCGGCCTGCTCAGTATCTAAAGCAAAAAAAAAAAAAGTAATTTCATAGCTATGATACTGTAGCCACGTTCTCATTAAGTTTCTCCACTATTCATGTCTAAATTAACTGAATGTACTATGAATTAATGATGTATTGCAGGGATTGGGATACACAGATAACTTCAGAAGAAGCCTCGTAATAGTGCAAGATGAGGAAAAACATGCAAATGTGCATCTGTGGGAAGAAAAATCTACTTAGAGAAATAGCGTACAAACCAAAACACTAACAGAAAAAACCTGTGTTATGGGGGCTACATGGAAAACGTTCTTGGGGCTGCCTGGTCTATACTGTATTTTCTGGGAGACGCAGTTTCTGTTGAATCATTGCATTACACACCACTGCTAGTGTATAATTCAATTATAATTCTTACTGCAAAACCTTTTCCTATTTATTGTAACATATTTTAGATTTTTCGTTGGCTTTCTTCTGTTGCATTTTCCATGTGGCCACTGACATTGCTAGAAAGAAGTACAAACCCCCTGAGCTAGACAGGTGAAAGTGGTAGAAAGCTACGTAAAGCTTGGAATGCTCAAAAATACAGTATTAAAAATAAACAGTCTTATTTTTTTGTGTTTAAGTTAAATATTTCTTTGCTCTTATGGCTTTATAGCATGGTAGCTATTTAAATACAGCATTCGCTATATAAAATCTTGAAACGTGAACAGAGTTTTAGATAACATTTCAAGGGAACAAAAATTCATGCCATCCAGATTAGGATAATTTGGGCACACCTTAATTTTTTCTTACTTAGTTTTGCGTTATGTGTTAGCCATACGAATCACGTGGCCCTTTTCATTTTGCTCTCTGGCCTGCGACTTGCTGCCGGGCTGTTTGTGCAGGAGCAATGCCCATGCTGCGGCAGGATTAATGAAGTGCCAGCTGCCAGATGTGAACTGCAACAGCTCTTTTTATGAATTAGCTAAGATTCACTGTACGTAGCGTACACATGTGGGTGTGAAAAACCACACTGCCCCTCTGAAGAAAGCAGATCTACTACAGATAAACCCTTAATGACATCAGCCGGGTGTAACCAGCAGTTTAGATCGCTCACAGCTCGGTATTTATGAAACGTACGTGCTACACACGGCTCTTCCTTAGCACATCTCCATGCCCTGGGCACAAATACTGGGTCAGTTCTAAGAGATTACACTGAGATTTGGACACTAGGCTATTTTTAAAATCTCTTCCTCTCCTAATGTGTTTTCCCAAATAATCCTATCTAAAAATTTATTTTGAGGGCTCAGAGTAAGTAGGGAAATGGGAGCTTAACGTAACCAAATCCAGAAAAAGCTTAGATGGGCTCGAGGTGGAGCTGAGAAAAGCAGATTTCATTCACTGCATCCCAGCTCAGAAGATGGCAGAGAATACTTGAAAGATCCCAGAAGGAAAACCGCTGTCTCTGAGGCTCCAGAATAAGGTGTGAAAAGGAGACAGAGCTGGCACATTCTCTGAGAATAAAAAAAATAAAACATATCTCCACTTAAAGTGGCAAACTGGATCTTGCACTAGCCTGGAAGACACCTGGATTGTGTTCCTTCCTTTCTGTGCTGCTGGCTGAGGTGATTTGGGGCGAATAATCTATTGCTGAGCATATCAGATTCCTCATCTGTGAAGTGGTATTGACTTGTGCAAAGCGCGCTGAGAGCTACTGATGGGAAACGCTAGCTAGAACTGGTATTGAAATCTGATGTTTTCCCCAAAGAATGATGTTTGGATTCTTTTAGAAATGTGCTGGGGTTGCTCACGCATGTGAAAAAGGAGGTTTTAGAAGGGCGGTCAGAGAAGATAATCGACTAAACTCTGCTGTTAGATGCTCTGCTCCCAGGAAATTATTAATTACTTGTCTGTATGCCTTACACTTCTGCCACTCTGCCCAGGTAGCAAATACACCGCCACTGAAATAGGAAACCACAACACAAGCAGCAAAACTGGGGGAAAAACAAGTGTTTTAGTGAGTTCTTGGGAATAGCCTCCCCGTGCAGGAATACCTGTCGCACTTACTGTTGCAGCTGAAGGCGTGCCCAGATCGCAGTGCTACCAGCCACGGGCTACACAAGAGGATTTGGAAATTTAGACCAACCATGCAGCTCCAACATAATTCTTTTTGCCATTAGTTTCTGTTTTTTGTTTGTTTGCTTTTCTGCAGCGGAGTTGAGTATTATTTTTTTGCCTACATGAATGAATGTTTAAAAAACATGCCACAGTTGTTCAACTGCTGAAGTGTCTCCTAGAAGTAAAAAGGTTAATTTTAAGAAAAAGGGGCTATTTGTGCTAGACAAAGAGTATCAAAGCATTATTCTGAAGTGCTGCACACAGATTTCCTACCATGCTGTTTGTGGGGTGGTACAGTTCTGACAGTAAAAGCTGTTCTTCAGAAAGCTCTGCTCAACAGCATTCTTTAAATTGAAGGGAGAAAAAGTTGTAACATGTAGAAACAAAATAGTAATTCTCCTAGCATAAGTATTTTGGACTCATTGTTTAACTCCGTTCTCTGTCCTGTTGCACAGAAAGCTTGTGCAGACTGTGATGAGATAAAATTACATCAGATACACAATCATCCTCTCCAAATTCAGAACTCAGATCTTTCCTTGAGTCACCTGAATACAGCTGCTAATTACCTCACATAATGCGTTTTACTGCCACGTGAAGAGCACGATGCCAAAGGAGAAACTGTTAGCAACACCATCGTCTTCAACTGAGAATGGTTCTCCAAAAAAGACCCGACATTTCCAAGGGGAGGAACCATAAGCTAGTAATTAGAGAAGTGAGAAGCAGCCAACATGAGGGACATTCCTCCACTGAGAGCTTAGAGAAGAAATACAGACACAGCTTACCTTTCCTGAAAAAATGAAACAGGGGAAATGGGAGCGATTCCCCTCGTTTCATGCAGCAGTAGCTGCAGATAAGAACACCAAGGATCAGGTTCCCTGACAAAACCCACTGCTGTATAAGCAACGTTCTGCTGGTGTTCTGAGAGAGCTGGAATGTTTTACATTCTGCATCTTTGATCCGTCCTGTTCCTCATTTCCATACATCGCATGGAAAAGCTCCATCGGGTCAGAAATAAGGTTTCAATATTTGAATACTGAAAATTTGAAAAACTGTGATCTCACGAAAAGGTGAGCGTGTGCATTTAATACCTACGTTATTATTCCAGTAAGTCTTCGAAGCAAATGCAGCATTACTGAAGATGGAAACAATTTTGTTGGTATCACTGGAGCCGAACGTGCTCAAGCCAGAACGAAACCTAAATGTCCACATAATCCCCCGTGACCTCCCAATTATCCCCACGCAGCGTTACAGTGATTTCACAGATCACACTGAAGGGAAGGGTAATTCAAACTTTCCATGGCATGTGTGCTTGTGCCTTTAACTTTCTTATTCAGTAGTCACCGAGGCAGGTTAATCTGCAGTGTATTTTAGCAGCAGGAAGGATTGCAGCAGGGACACTGTGGCCCACTGAGAGTCTTTGTGCTCTTTCCAGTGCTATTTTCCATAGTGATTTCATCCCTGTCCCGCTGTCTGATTATCAGAGGACCAGCCTTTTTATGCAGAAGACAATGTATTGATTGCTAACCATGCGTGGGAGATGCTACACATCTGCAGCTGGAGCTTACTAAAGAATCGTTAGTACAAAACATTTGCTGTAGCTTTGCATGGTTTAAAAAAGCATTTCAGAAAGAAAATACATGATTCCCCAACTGTAGCTAAGACAAGGTTCACTCAAATATTTATATGCAAGTATAAATGTTTTGTGAGATTTAAGAAAACCTACTAGTGTCCACTGTTGCTTATAAAATCCATGCCTCTGCTTTCAGATTTTCTTTTTCTTTCTGATGTAGAGCAATTAAAAATCCTGTCTCAACTGAAATGAAAAACTTTCTTGGCTTTTGAAATTGATTGCCATCCAGAGAGCAGCATCTCGATTCCTGGAACTGGCAAAACATTCGTCGATTTCTGTTAGCATCTATGTTTGGTTTGGATTGTCTGCCTTAACTCTACCTTTGAAATCACGTCAAACCCAATTCTTTTTTTTAATTATTATTATTTTTTTAACCCAACTCTTAATACCAGAGCAGCTCACTTCTGCTTGTTAATATCTATTCTTTTCCAAACACCTGCAGCGAGGCTGCAGCGTGCCCCTTTGGTGTTACATAAAATCCACAGGTGTATTGCCAAAAAAAGGCTCACTTTAGGGTGGCATGCGAAATATATTGGCATGAAGAAACACCCTTTTAAATTGGGCTGGTCATGTGATTGATATTTGGCAGAGGCTCTTAGCATGACTCAGTGAAATCTTTTAGCAGTGAAGCTTCTCATATAGAAAACATTCCCAAGCACCAGACTCTATAGTTTTATTTCACTGAAGCAAAATCCTATTATATTAAATTATAATGTGGAAACATTCTCTATGTTAATTTAATGGATGCAGCTCTTTAATTCTTTGCCATCTGTTCCACCCCTTAATTACAAACACAAAAAAGTACAGTTCACAATCTCATCGCAAAAAGACGGCTCAAATTGATTTGGATACACAGGTAAGTGTCATCCTCTGACTGCCAGCACCTGCTCATACGTGGTTTCACTCGACAGTGAACTATGCTTTGCTGGTAGCACTCCTCATTTAAACACGTGCATCGGTAGTTTAAAATTGGATAAATAGTTAGTCACTCTCACACCCCAAAATCTTATTGTGGTTCTCTTTTCATTTTAGATGTAGCTGTTTTTCAGGATAACTGAATTTATCTTTGTGGCTGCAAGCCATCGAGCACTGCAGAATCTTTTGGGGCAAAAGAAGCCATAGAAGTACAGTAAATAAAAAGATGTTACAGACACACTGCCCTTTTTTTTAAACATCATAGGCTTTCTTCTCTAAAAGGAATATGTATATATATGTATTTTCTTTTGGATGATAATGTAGAGAGCATTTACGTTTAAAACATATGAACAAAAGGCAAGCATTTGCATTGAGTGGCGCTGCCCAGAAGCTTGTTCGCTTGTATCATTTACAGTCACAAGAAAGCGCGTTTGCTCACCTAATACTTACGACTTGCCTGCTAAAGATACCTCGCGCTTTGAAGAAAGTGCATTTCAGTTAAAAGCAAAACAAAACTGCTCAACTAGCAAAATCTGTAGTAGTGTCTGTAACTCTTCACAGACGGGGAAGTGAGAGTTGAAAATCTTTTCAGCAGATACAAGAGATATCTCCTGTCTCCTGAGCTGTGCACCAGCCCGCGGTGCCTCCTGCTATACTGGTTTCACAGTACAGACTACGAGCAAGAGTTATTTTCTTGAACACAGAAGAGTATTAAATAGTCACAGAAAACCAGAAGAACTTGTTTCGAAAGAAGTCAGCCCTATCTCAAGGCTACTGCAACGTACACACCTTTATTGTGGAATTCTTTCACTGGGTATATTATCTAGACATGAGTAACTCTCGGTAGATTTTGGTACGTTCACCTACTGTCTCCAACGGAACACGGCTAAAAAAAATCGGAACAGCAGCAGCTGTACCAATGAAGTTGTTTTGACTACGACAAGTATGAATATGAATTATTTTCCCTTGTAATAAATGCCATTATTTAAGTGTAACTACAGTCAGGGCAGAGAGGGCAGCTTGTGAAAAGGTACATTGAGGGACTTCATCTAGAATCAGCTGCAACACGGGGCTGGTAGATTGAACACTGGTATGCTGCTGAAATTAGTTTATATCATAATTTTGGTGCCCTGGAAGGCGATGTTTCTGAAATAAACATTCTTCTGAGGAGGTTCAGACAGATATTTGAAAGATTATTTCTGAGAGTAAAATGGAAATCAAAATTAGCCTTCCTGTGTCCAAAGCACTGGGCCACTGATTCTGTGAAGACACCCTTAGAGAAGGTGGCACATTCCTCTCGCTCGTCCTGTACAACTGAGTTCAAACACGATTGTAACAGACCCTGCACATACATTCATTATGGAATTCAAAAAATTTAATTGCTCAAGGTAATGACAGTTTTCCGAAACCAGTTCTCCTCTCTGATAACAGACCTGATATTGTTATTTAATTACGGAGCAATTATTCTTCCAATGAAAACAACAGCCCTCATTTCATTGATCTTTTCAGTTTGTAATCCGAGGAGGAAAACCACACCAGTGAAGCGCACAAATTACCATTATGCTTGTGCTAGATACGTACTCCAGAGGGTGTATCTCCGTGTACCACAGTAGCAAGTACAGTTAGTACGAGCTTCTGCCTTTGAACGTAAGAATGACGGCTTTTGGATGCACTTGCTGCCAATGAGGGAGATTCAGTTAGTAATTCAGCCAACACAGCTCAAGCGCAGCATGAACTTGGGCAGCCCAGGCCAGCTTTTAGCAAAGCTTTCAGGATTTGTTGGCTTGGCCTTCCAACAGCTGCATGTGTGCAGCATCTGTACAACAGACACACCGTAAAATGTACTGGACATGTGTACTCTGAGGCTAACAAGAGGAGGGTGTTATTTTGTTAGCGAACGTACTCAAGAGTTACCACTAATGCTACATATATCAAATAGAAAGCTGGATGTTCTGTCGCTAAGATTCCAGTTCCAGGTGAAAAGCAAAGAGTTTTGGCATTACCACCTACCAGTGAGATTAACAGGGCAATTCACCATCAATTCGCGTCAATTGAGAGATTTTTATCAGTAGGATGTGTAATGATGTATTATTTACTGTCATTACACACAACTTCAGGGAGAAAAGCTTCTCAGATTAGAATGGTGTTCCCAGACCTTATGAGGTGCCGTGGATCACTTGGCTAAATTTAATAAACTGAGGCTGAAAAAGGGGAAGAAAGGAAGTTACACACAGGTAAAAGCATAGTGGAGATGAACTATGCCAGCATTGATGGAATACAGAACATCAACAAAGGATGGAGGTCACAGTAAGCAAAGAAATAGGGGATGAAATAACTAAAATGTATTATTCAAACAGAAGAGATCAGGGTTTGTTGTTACTGTGATCACCAGGGGAGCTGGAAAGTTTGTTGCAGCTGAAGAGAGATTTTTTGCTCTCAGGATTGACCCGTGCCCATTTCCGGTGATTTTTTATCCTTCCCAAGTCACAGGAATTTTGTGGAAATGATGAGGAAAGGTAGAAGAAGGTGGCCCAGCTCAGGGCTACAAGGGTAACTAGCCTTAGCTAGGAAACCTGGAGACACAACAGGCTAAGAACACAGCGTTACTAATGAGGAAGCTCAGGTTTATCAAGTGTAGCTCCATCCACCTGGGGGTATTCTCTTTCCAAGTCATTCACCATTGTTATTTCATTTTGCATGTTTATGCATTTACCATTATTAAACTCACAAATATTTTGACTGGCAGGGAGTTGGCATGACTAGTTTCTGCTTGGGCAATCCAGGATTACCGAGGATGCTTGTGCTCAGGACTGAGGTGTGCTGACAACACATGATCTTACAATGCCAGATCTGAGTCAGTCCGTGCATCTCGGCTTTCATGAATATTAAACTGGCCCTCGAACTTGCCTCAAAAAAGAAGAGATACAGTTCTACGTAGGCTTTGCATAATGCAGCTCCAGTAGTGCAAATAATTCCAGGTTACCACAGCATGCTCTTCCACTCCACCCTTAAAATAAGGCTTTTGGTGAGAACATTGTTATGTAAGGCTGCAGCGAGATTTGGAACAATAGTAATTATCCAACTTGCCACTTATTTTTAACACCTAAGATGGAAGACACTGGAATTCTGAACGATAATATTCAAAGAACGAAGCACAGCAGTGAATCTATTGTATCGCAATGAAATCTGATTCAGGATTAGGTTAAAAATAAGGTCAGGTTATTATTTGTAACTAGCTATTACTAATAATACACTTGTTAACCCCAGCGAAACAAAGTCATGATCTAAGAATAAATGTTCCTATGCAGTGAATATATCACAGCTCTCCTTTGTCCTTTAGCACATACACAAATAGATTTCAAAAGAAGTTTTCCCTCCTCAGTCTCTCTATTCAGAGGAAGCATTTAAAGCAGCAGCCAGGACACGGCACTGCTAGGAGCTGAGCTTGGGAACTGATGCTGAGCTGGGTAGCAAGGCAGTAGTTCAACCAAGGCATCTTTAGCAGGTTACGTGTACCTGTTTTGTCACTTAAGACACCTGCAGTATCTCCAAACAACAGGGGTATTGTATTAACATGCTTCTAAAAGTCACGGGGACAATTCTTCCCAACTGGGTTCATACTTCCTTCACAAGATACTGGCAGAGCTATGAAGAAAACACGTATTTACCTGGCAGGAAAGTGGAAGAGGAATACATCACGTCTTCTTGCTCCAGTCCTTTTTTTGCAGTCTTGTTACAGCTTAAGTCTCCTGTTTCTTGGCCCTGATGAAGGTCAACAGCACAGGAACTGTGAGGTAGTATTAACTGAAGAGTAGAAATCTGAAGGAAAAGAAAGAAAATGCAATGGCTGTAACAGAGAAACTAATTCACTCAAACAGGCTACAGAATGCCTCCATCACTTCGGTATCGCCAGTCTTAAGAGTAAGAGGTCCTCCAGGACAAGACAGACAAGAAAATAGTCACAGAAAAGAGGTTAGAGTCCCTTCTGCTGGCTGAATGGCACCATATATTTCTGAATTGGAACTCAGAGAGTTTAGGCTTCATATCCTTAGGTCTGCAGGTAGGGCACTCAGTCCTCCCGAACTCACAGGCACTTAATAGGATTGTAGGATTCCAAAGAAAACAATCCTCATCACAGACCCGAAGCCTTCTCAGCTACACGAGCCAGCTGCCTTTTGCATTAGTTACTACGTTTTGCTGTAAGCCCGTGCACCAAGGTAAGAAGATAAAATACATCCTGCAGAGGTTTTACCCGTAAATCAGACACCGCACTGTGTCTGAGACTTCACAAAAGCGAGCAGTGCAGTCCCTAAGATGTTGCAACTTTGGTTAAAAAAAAAAAGCAAAGCACCTCTTAAAAGATCTTCATTTTTCAGATTCCTAAAGCTTGTTTCATGTTGTCTCCAAGACAACTGGTTGTATGTATTAATAATTTGTTGTGGGCCCAAGTGCCTAAACATTCCTCATGGAAATAAAATGCTGAACACAAGGAGAGCGTTTCCAAAGAAAGTACTTGTAATGTGAGCTACGCTGATCCGAGCACGACACCGGCACCAGCAAGCCCCAAGCCCTGTAGCACAAGCTGAGCAGGACGTTTCACAGATGTTTCCATCATTGGTATAAAGGGAAGGAATTTGAGCACGTCCCCAAGTATTTAACTGCAGTCTCTACTCTCTTGTCTCAAAATGCTTCTGTCACATTTGGCAAGTCAGTTAATTTCAGTGTTTGTTTCCTCAATGGGGCTGAAATCATGTATTCAGCTACCTGGCAGCGCCAGCGATAGCATTTGTCCTGCCGGCGGTAGTATTTGTAAAGAGCTCTCGAGCTCTTCAAACATTCGTTGACACATCGCATTTACAGAACTGAGGAAGAGCACGGGCACGTGCAGCACAGACAGGCGGTGCTGTGCCTGACGGGACGGAGCAGGACGCAGAACATCAGCAGCGCACAATAAGAGTTTTGTTCTGCTTAAAACACGCAGGATTTGAAAGGGTTTCTGTGGTTTGAAAGCCAAGCAAGTCAGGCAGGTACCGCTGATCACTCATATTGGTGAGATAAGAAAAATTAAGGAGAAAACCTTTAAGATCCCTTCCAACCCAACCCATTCTGTGATTCTATGATAAGAAAAATATGCTAGTAAAACCACTCAATTGCTGTTATTTTTTAATTACTCTAAATTAACCAACCTTTTTTGTATCACCCCTTTACACTTCTTAGGTCTGAAAATATATAATATATAGGCAGGTGACCAATCCTCTGGAACTTCTTCAGTTTTTCCAAATATCAAGAATCCAGAATTCACGAATGAGCTTTTTTTGACCACGACATATCTGCATTTATTGATTTGGAAACGTAATTTGCAGTCCCTTTGTAACAACTTCTTTCAGTAAGACCATAAACTTCCTACTTTCTGTACAACACCAGAGTGAACTTTGAACTAGCAAATTTCAGTACACTTTGTGGTATACGAGGTGATTAATAACGAGATGCCTCCCTTCACAGAAAGCATTTAAAGGAACTTTTTGAGTGAGTAGGCCTCTGGTAATAGAAGGCCTCTGGTGTTAGTACAATTAGTGATGTCACTGATTTTGTCACGCGCTATCTGGACTCTGGAATGAGTCAAATATACAGAAATAATATTTGCTCACGCTGACGTAACACAGATATCTGACATAAATAGCTTTTTGTCTAGTTTCCCCCTTATGCAATAACTGCTAACAACCACAAGATTTCTCTAACCTAAAGGAACTACCAAGACACAAAACGTACCGTATTTTGTCTCGGGAAGCGGCCAGTATCTGAACACACAATGTATGTTTCTGGCTTCCCTTGATCAGGAAAGTCCCTCTGCCCACAAAGGCAGTTGACTTCCACGGTGAAGCACCAACTGCTACACCCTTCGCTTACAAAAAAAGCATTAATCCAAGAAGTGAGCCCCAACGTTACGAGTTGCCACCTTTCGATGGCATAGCACGGGCTTTTAATTCCACATTTAGCACTGGAACACCATAGCAACAGGCACTCGGTACATACGTTGGCAGATAAGAGAACTAGTTAAATATTCACGGAGAGAGAAATATGAAGAAAACCAGTGTACGTGTCGCTTACTTACAACTGCTCATCGACACTACGG
Source organism: Nettapus auritus (assembly GCA_011076525.1). Classification (NCBI taxonomy): domain Eukaryota; kingdom Metazoa; phylum Chordata; class Aves; order Anseriformes; family Anatidae; genus Nettapus; species Nettapus auritus. The sequence goes on from CM021777.1 coordinate 16,619,487, forward strand.
TCGCTTATTGTACGCTGCCATGCGGCATAAATCTGCGTGGTGTGGACACCGGGCTCTCTTCTACTACCAGGGAAAGGTCGGTGTTACTGCAGGAACCGGCAAAACGATCCCAAGTGCTAATGTACCTGTCAACGAACCTGAGATTGATTTCAGACTGTTCCACAATGACTTGGCACTATAGATGGTTTTGCAAAAAAAAAAAAAAAAGTTGAATAACCTGCAACAGAATCGCAGCCAGCTCGAATAGTTCACCTTTTTAAGAAATGCCACAAATATGAAGCACTTGTCACTGACTCAAGCGCTAGGCCTGCCTACAGCAGCACGGTCGATCCTTGAGTCATCGTGGCAACCCCACCCAGCAGCTCTCCTTAGCTACAAACCACACACGCGCACACGCCTGGCATGTATTCACTCACTAAGTATTACTGCTGCCATCTCACAGTTCGGTTTAATCTGTCTGGATATCTGAAGCACAGACAAACCCCCAGCTTGTGCAACGCAGCATGTATTCTTTCATTATTTCACTTTCCTTTGAAGGCTCAGATAGCCATCGGAGAGAGAAGCAACCACGATTCGCTGAACTACTGATTGTGCCTCTCAAGCAGGGGGAAGGAAAAGAGATCTGGCTTCTGACTGAAATACAGTTTCTAGGCTACTCAAAACAGTATGAGGCTAAAATATAGAACTAGTTTGGGACAGAGATGGAAACCAAAATGTTCTCCTCCTATGCAAATGTCCAGATAATTAATCCAGAAATTCACTTTCTTCAGAGAGCACTCTAGCACTAGGCTCCGGCGAACCTAGGGTAGGTTTGGGAACCATCACATGTGCTTTAACGACAGCAGTGATCACTATTGCTACGTGTAAGGAACCTTGTCTCAACCACGTTACCCGGGCTTTCTCCACACCCAGCAGATAAAACGTCACAGGACGATGGTTGTAGTTCCATAAGGAAATAAGCCAAGTTCATAGTTTCCTGCTGCTGAGGAGGTTTTATTTCTTCTCTCTCCCTCTGTCCTACTCCAGAAGCACAGCCTGCTGTGGGCGATGCAGCCCTGACCCCTTTCTGAGCACCAGAGTTGTACCCAGCGCACCCACAGAGCATCTCCAGAGCTCCCTTCTGTGATTCTGACCCCACGCATCTCTCTGTGCCTGATCAAACATTTCTACACCTCCATAATGAAGCAGACAAGCATACATTGCAGAAAAAATGCTCTTTGCACAAGTTCAGCGCTTCTGACCACTCATTTTTGCTGGCAACAGGAGCGGAATAGTGTAGAGGTGGGACCGTGACCAGGGACACGTCCCCGTCAGCCTCAAGTGCCCACCCGACAGCAGAAAGCACCTCGCTCTGGATCACAGTTAGCCTCTAACAAGGTGCTCAAACATTTATTTCTCCTGAGACCGAGGCAGAGAACCAAAATTGTAGGTTCAGATACTTGTGAATGTTGAGGAAAGTAAATTGAAAAATACCAGTAATTAGTACGTTTTTACGGTCAGGAACATAATTAAGGTTGAGACCAGGAGGAATTCAGAGAATCCATTTGAGTTTCACCACAAATTCCACTATCTCTATGGAAAACATAAAGCTAAATATGGTCTTAAAACATCTTACTATGCCAGAAGGCCAACAGTTATAAGAAAATAAACTTTAACTTGGCAAGTTACATAAAAGCTGATGTTATTATGTTCTTCACTTTTATTTGTTCGTTATTTTGGGGGTATTAAGGAAGATGTGTCACAAAATAATTTTGCAATTTTTCAGTTCAAGTTCCAATTACATTTTTCCTTCCCCTACTTTAAATTGAAAACTAAGAACATCTGAAGATACAAACCTGTGTAAGCAATACAATGTGCTGGGAAACAATGAAACACCTGAGAAGGGCGTGCAAACAAGCGGGTCTATTAGGACAGTATGAAACCAAGACACCGAGACTGATCTACGAAGGCAGGCATTCTTTCCCCTTTGCTCATTATTTGTTAACTCGCTTCAATAGTAGGCAAAGAATTTAACAATTTAGAGTCCCTATGAGGCAAACCCTAAGAATGAATGCTTATTAACTGGGAAAGGCCCTTGTTGATTAGGGAATTTCAACAGGGTATATTTTGTCCAAAGTTGGACATACTTTATTGATCCTTTTAAAGCTCATAATTTCATTCATTTTTGAAGATATTTTAGGAAAATATTTCATTAACTAGTACCCATATTAGTCAGGATGCAAATCAATAAAGAACGTAGTCCACTTCACTTAATAGATTTGTTTCTTTCACTCCTTTTCCTTACCTATTACTTGTCCCTTAGCAGTATTTATTCTTTAAATAAGCAAGTGTCGTGTCCGAATACACTGAGGTAAGTGAGGTCCACCACTAACGCCCTGTATTTTACTGAAAGCTTCCACTGCACCTCTCTTGTTTCCTCTCCCAAACACTCACCACAAACGCACGAGCTTGCCTAGACCCCTTTCTTTATATTTTTTAAGACAAGAAACGCAGCATAGCACCAGCACCACCTTAATACTTAAATTTCGCCATTAAACTGAGGACACCCACCCGGGGAGCAGCCGACACCAGCAGCCCCCGCTTCCCAGGAGGACACAGCACTCGGGATCCGGGGCTGACCAGCCGGGGGAAGCTTCCACAAGCCCCCTACCATGTCTGTGTCCCCTCAGGGCTAGGCCGGGCTGGTCCGAAGCGAACCACTCGACTTCCCTCATGGCCGCCCCCCAAATCCCCTCAGGCGCTGGGCGGGAAACCGCCCCTCGCCACCCCCCCGCGCGCGCATGCGCGGGCATCCCCTCACCCCCTCCCCTCCATTAACGCCGCGCGGCACCGCGCATGCGCACCCCCCTCTCCGCTCGGCTCTTCCCCCCCCTCTCACGGGCCGGGGGGGGGGGGCGGGGCTGCGGGGGGGCCCCCCCCCCCCCCCCCCCCCCCCCCCCCCCGGAGTAGTGGAAGCCGAGGCGGTGACGTCAGGCGCGGCGGCCATTACACGCCGCGGTGCGAGGCGAGCGGCAGCGCTGCCGTGCGCAGGGCCCCGCTCCCGCTCCGCGTCCCCACCGTGCCCGGCCGCCGCCGTTGGGTCGCTGGGGTGGGGGGAAGCTCCGGGGCGGTGAGCGGCAGCTAGGCGGGAAGCACCGAGAGGAGACGGATAGAGGCTGAGCGGGATGGAGGAGAAGGTGTTCACCAAGGAGCTCGACCAGTGGGTGGAGCAGCTCAACGAGTGCAAGCAGCTGTCCGAGGGGCAGGTGAAGAGCCTCTGCGAGAAGGTGAGGGCGGCCCGGGGGGGCGTGAGGCCGTGAGGGAACGCCGGGGGAACGGGGACCTAAGGGAGGCGCTGCCCCGTGGCGAGGGCACCGCGGGGTGAGGCGCACGGAGCGGGGACGGGGCCCCCGGGCGGCTCCCGGGGGGGTCCTGAGGGATCCTAGGGGTCCCCGTGGGGAAGGAGCCGAAGCCGGGACCGAGCCCCCGGTCCCCGGCGGCAGCTCCGCGGCTCTCGGGGCCTGGCCCCGCCTCCCGCCTTTGCAGCGCCTCCTAAAATGGCGCCGCGGCCGCGGAGACCCCCGGGCGCCGCCATCCCGGGCACGGCCCCGGGCCCCGAGGCTTTGAGGGGTCGGCGTGTGGCGGCCCCTCGGGTCCCGCTGTGACACGGCCGCGGGTAGAAAGCGAAGGGTCGCTGCCGTGGAAAGGAAGGCTGCGGGGATAAATAGCGAGCCTCGAGGGGCGCCCAGCTGCTGCGCGAACGTCGCGGCTTTGGGTTTTAGGAGGAAAATAAGCACGGCGTTATTTGTAGCTGAGGTGGAAGGGTGGGTTCCCTCTGGGGCTCGGTTTCTGGGAATAAAATCCGAGGTTTTGTGAAACGGATCGGCGTAGATAGCTGTTTTCGTGGTGGCTGGTGAAGGGCGGTGGGATTGGATGGCAGAGCGCTGCCCTGAGCGCGCCGCTTGCGCTCAGGAAGGGCTGAAAATGAGCCCAGGGTAGGGCATCTCCTGGAAATTAAAGGAAATATGAGCTGCTGCACGACCTAACTACGTTTTACATTAAGGTTCTAATCCTAAACGTGATTAAAATTTAGTAACTGAGGATTTTTTTCAGTTATTGGAGGTTTTGCGTTATTACGCTTCCACATTAATATTTTGGGGGGTAACTAGAAATGAAGGAATGTGGGAAGCTATTGACGTACTTGACTCTAAAGAAGTCCATGTACCTACCACAGGAAGAAATGAGGATATTTTAAGTTTGGCATGGTGCCTTCTAATACTACAGCGTGTTGTTTTAGGAGCAAATTGTTTCCAGAGGACTATGAGCTTACTAAATAAATTGGAGTGCCTTTGGCCAAATGGGTTCTACTGGAGTCCAGATTTCAGTTGACTGGTATTCCACCAGCAACTGAAAATTACATCCATTAGATATGCCTTGTGTATTTTAAAATCGTGTTGCCAGCAAGAAGCAGTATAGCTGCCTGCTTGTTTTTCACGTGTGTCTCATGACAATGGTCCAGCTCCTTCCTTGAATGAGTCTGTTGAGGTAAGTAGTCCATTTGCCATCATTTATAAAATGATGCTGGTGCAGGATTCCGAATGCTGTGTGAATGGATATATTTTTTTTAAGGTTGTATGGTAGGCTGAAAAAACATGACGAATATACAAAAAAACCTTCTGAATTTACTGGGTGTTTTGGATAGGGGAGAAGTGGGCATGCCATTAGGAATTCTGTTCAAAAGATACTATTGTCCTACTCATGGTTGTGTGAGGTTGGAGGTGGAGTTTTCATTCTTCCCTAATGAAGAATGGAAATAAGCTTTATTTCTGGGTAAATGCGTGCTGCCTATCACCAAAATAGACTTCTTGACTCTAGGGAAGAAAAATAGCCCAACATGAAGTATTTCTGATATGTCCAGGACAAGGGATCACAAGGCATGCCGGCTCTATAGAAGCAGCAAACTCTGTTTAGGCTGAGGGAAGGAATGATAAAGGTGACTAGATCTGCAGGAATGATGTATTTTGATAACGATCTGTGGGAACTAGGTTACAGAAAGCTGTGTGTCTGCCCACCTTATTCTGTGATGAGAGATCAGAAAAACACAAGAGAAATCTACGTGAAATATATCATTTAGCAGCAGTGCCTGGAGTTGGCGTTTGAGCCAGCTCCAGAACAAAGGTAGTGTTTCTTCGGGTAGCGTGATACTGTGCTCGAGATGAAATTCCCTCTCCGACCAGTTTGCGGTCAGCGCTTCGCAGTGCAGCCGCGTGGCTGTTTGTGTTCAGGCAAGATGATTTGTTGCTGATAACTACAGGTGGATTTACTGGGACTTCCTGCTGCTACGAGGTAATGACTGCTGACACAAGGAATTGGAGGTAGTCCCCAGCAGTCCAAGCTCTCCGTTGTCTTCTCTGTCCCCTCTGGCGGGTGTCCGTGCTCTTAGAAGCAGGGCATTTGTTTAATTCTATGCCCTTCTGCTGAGGGACAGCAGTTGCCGTGTTCCCAGGCTTCCAGCACCTCCTCTGAGAAGCCGCTGAGTTGTGCTTCGTGTTTGGATTGTTGTAAGTAGTCGCGTGTATGTAATCACACCCAAAGGTTATATTTTTCCATGCAGAGCTTAATGCGTTAAGGACAGCGTCAAGTCCAGTCACTGTTCCACACGGCAGGCGAAGACCCTGTCGGGTACAGGTTGTCGTGTAGCTGGGACTACTTAGGGAGGGGAAAAAATCCTTGCAAGGTTTTTTCCCCCATAATAGCATTTGATTAGATGATCTTCCTGACTGGTATTTCTGGATCTGCCGGGGCCTCGTGTGTGCAGACTGGTGCCTATCTAATAGGGCTAAGCCTAAGGGCTCGGTTGTGTTTCGGTATTGATAACGAAAGAAGCCAACAGCTATTTGCAAGCACAATATAACGCAGTGTAGTGACTACGTGTGGCCATTCAAGCATCCCGGTTACTTCCTTGGTGCACCCTGTGTCGTGCCTGGCCACCTTGGTGCTGGTGGTGGTGCTGACTGGGTAGAGATGTCTTCTAGGGATATCTTGTACCCTTCCATAATAGCTGTTTCCAGAGAGGAGTTGGAAAAATGCGACCCCCTGAGTGGCAGCTAAGTTACGGAGCCTTAATAAACGCTGTATATTTTGTTACATCAGTGACAGGTTGTATGTGTGTGAAGTATTTGGTAAGTGAGGTTTGAAGAACTGTTACCAGCGTTCATCTGCCCTGCAGTCCATGTGGCAGGGATCAGCCACGCTTGCCCTGTTAACACGGAGTAGCTTCTTGAGTGCTGTCTGTTTGCAGAGGAGAAAGGAAGCCCTTTATGGCCAGGTGAGGCTTTTTTCCGCAGGCCACGTAGAATGAAAGAAGGCTGTTCCGGAGTGCTGCATGGAAAACCCTGCTTGGTGAGGGAGGAGGGAAATGGTCCCGGTGGGGCTGTGGAACAGCGCTCAGGAGGGTGGGGTGGCAGGCGAAAATTGCACCAAGGAGAGAGTTGAATTGGTGCTTGGAGTCTCCATTGGTTATTTCAGACTGTACCTAGTGCAGGTGGAGGGAGAATCATCGGAGTCTCTCCACTGGAAATACTAGTCTGAGTGGGTTTGAACCATGAACCATCCAGTTCTTAGGAAAAGACGAGCTGATCGTATGCTGGGAAGAATCTTTGGGCTCTCTTTCTCTGCATTTCAGTTACTGGCAAAATAGGTCTGCATAGGAGCTGTTGCTATCTAAAAATGTTAACCGGAGTGAAGGGCTGATAGTGGTGAGCACTGCTTGAGAAACCTTGATTCAAGCCTTGTCTAGGCAGCTTTTCATCTGTAACAACGTTCATGGTTACGTTTGCTATTTGATTTGTCACCATTGCTAATTTCATGGTATAAATGTTTCTGGCCCTGCTGGTCTCTGGTACGTGCCTTGTCAGTGGTGTATTCTAATTTTTTTCCCATTGCAGAGCTTCCACCTTTGTTTAGCAGCAGATCTTCCAAGTTAGATTTTCCAGGACTTGCTGCAGATGAGAACAAACCAAACGTGTATTCACTTCAGCAGTATGATCTGCCTGGGCTCCTTCCTTGAGGTGCCCTGGGTGTAGGAGGTCAGTATGTTACCAACGGAGCTTTCAGGTCAGAAGAAAAACCTGCAATCAAAGTTCAGTTCTTCTATTGCGTAGGGCTGGCAAACCTTGAAGTGTACTTCTGTGCTTGGTGGTATTACTGCTCTGAGACCTCTACCCCACTTCTTCAGCGTCCCTTCCCCGCTCTTGCTGAGTTCCCTGCATCAGCTGCTTGGTGCTTGCCAGAAGTGAGCAGGCAGAACTGCCCCTGCTGCACTTGCTGGGCCTTTTCCGTTGGAGAGCTCCTATGTTCGCATGCCTTTACTTGTAGCCATCACACAACCGGTTGTCAGTCTGTCCAGGATTGCTGTAAAAATGGATGTCCCTGCCTGAAGTTGCTGTAGGTGAGCCCCAAAAATGTGCCCCACCAGGGCTCTCAGCTAGTGACAGTTCCGATGTGGTGGGCTTTGTGCGGGATGAGTTCTGTGGCCCTGGCAGAAGAGCGGGGGTCTGCAAGGCACAGCATCTCAGTTCCTCCTTGCCACCACATTGGCTTATGGATTCACCAGAAAAGAAACTGCTCGTGGTGTGAGGGCCCCCCAGTTGTTTCTGGGGCTGTGGGAGACCAGGACATGGTGTAGGACTCCTTTCCTACTACCTCATTGAACATACCTGGGGATGGAGCCGTTAATGATGTTCCAGCTTTGAACAGTTGCAAGTGAAAAGTTTTGTGACATTTTAATAACTGTGTTTTAGATTATCGTGGATTGCTTCCACAAAAAAAAGGCATTTCACTCCCAGCGCTTGTTCTTGGGATGGTTTGTAATATAAAGTGGAAAACGTCCCTTCGCACAAAAGGCATTTGAGGTGCCAACCTTGCCAGCCTTCTCACCTAGTTCTGCTTGTAACACTCGGGGTGTGTGAGGATTCAGTCCTGTGTATGCCAGTTCCTCTGCCTTCAACAACTTTCTATTCTATGAAATTCTGTAAAACTGGTGTTGTGCTGGTATTAGTCATCTTTGTTTTAGCTCACAACATCCACTGTAATCAAATAAGAGCAAAAGGAATTTTCTTGTTCTAAAAGTCACTTGGGGCATAGCTTCAGAAAACGGAAGCGAGCGTTTGTAAGTCAGAGCAAGTTCCTACGTGAGGCTGTACCGGTGAAAGGCTAACGACGTGGCCGAGGCTGTAGATTGATGTCCCCTTCCAGATCTACCTGTGGTGAAGCCGTTGCCTCCTCGGATCTGATGACAGTGCTGCTCCGAGATCGCTCCCTCGCCATCCTCGGTTAGTCATCCGGGCTGCCTTAAGCGGCATCATAACCCAACCTGTCTGGCGTGAGGCAGGGAGGCCTTGGACAAACAGCTGTGCTAGCAGGCGCGAAGGAGCAGTGATTGAACTTCCCTTCTCACCTAGGGACCCTTAAACGCTACAGCTACATCCAATAACACGGTTGCTGCTCTAGGCTTCTTTCTTTAGGCAATGCGTTAAGCTGGAAGAAAAACCACCAGGTAGTTTATTCCTGGCTAAAGAATAAATACTGGAGCTCAACTGCTCACTAGTCAGCTCCTCGCTATTTCAGCAGAGTATATGGACAATACCTTCCACTACAGGTGGTGGATGCATCCTTGTCCTTGCTTGTTGGTGTTGAAGTAGGAATCCTCAGGCATGCCTACCCCAGCCTTGCAGCTGGTGTCCTGCCTGTGCTTTGACCTAACTCCAGCCACAGCTTGGTGTGGTGCTGTGAGCGAAAGAGTTAAAATAAATAAAAATAAAAACCCTTTGGGTTTACCATCTGCTGGTTTAGCTTCACATATCGGGCATAGCTAGTTTGGGAATAGCTTCAGTTTATTTCTTTTTATAACAGCTTGAACGATACGAAATGAATCCAGCTTGCTTGCATGGCCAGGACCGAAGACCGTCTCTCCGTCAGCAGTCAGCTTTGTGCGGTGGTGCTGCTGCTCTGTTGCTTGGAACTGCAGTGTGGACAGGAAGGCGTCTGGTTTTCTTGGTTTATTTGGCCTCCAGTACATTTTTAAAGGTTCTTTTAGACTTTTAAATTCAGAGTGAAGGACACAGAGATCAATGATGCAAGATGGCAACATCGAATTCTTCTGGAGGAGCACCTTCCTGTCCTCATCTTCTGTCTGGGCTTGTCCACTACTGATACCTACAGAGCACTTCCCCTTTTCTTCCTCCAGATCTGCTCCAAAGGAGAGAGCATTCTTTTCAGATACCTGTGTAAGACTATTAATGATTTTTCCAAACTGAGGTTGAGGGGAATATCAAGGCTGTAAGCAGTGTCAGTCATTGCTTGGCGATACAAAGGAATAGAATTATTTAGCAGAAGCTTGCTGCCTGTGTGCTTCTTTTAATAGGCCTGGAATTTACAGGAGAAGGCAGGTTGTCTCATTCAGTCCTACATGCAGTTCTGCCATTAGGGTTATTCTTTTCGTTGGCCAACATCTTGTGTGTAATCAGTCTCTCTTCTAACCAAATAGAAATTGCTGGAAGAGCTGGGTAGCTGCAAGTTGTGGCGTGGTGAAGAAGGATGCTTCGCTGTGCTGCGTGAAACGTGAAACATTTCGTATTTTTGGGGTTAGCTAACTGCCTGTCCGTGGTTCACTGACATAGCCATTGATACATCTGTGATGTATAGGCCACTGTACTTTCATTTTGTACACTTGGGGTTGAAATACAACTTCCGACTTCAGCTGTTAGCTCTGTTTGCCGTGCCCCAAGTGCATGAAGGGCTACAAATAGTGGCCATGCCGTGACACGCGTTCCCACAAGCTGTGTTGCCTTCACCGAGCTCCAAGCCTTTGGTATCGTAGTGAATGTCAGAAATGGTGGCATCGGTGCTGCTCCCAAAAGCAAAGAGAAAGAAGGTGGGGATGTCATCCGTTTCAGTCCTGGGAAAAGAGTGTTTTGCTGCTGTTGCTACGCCCGTGTTGGATGGGAATCTGGTTGTACTCGCTTTGGACTGCTGAAGAGTTAAATGTCAATGGGAGCTTTGTTTTAATTTGATTCCTACTTACACATTCACATTGAACTCCTTAGCGGATTGTGCAGTTCAGAATAAAGCAGGTCCCATTTGTGTCATGCCATCCGACTGCTGTCTCACCATCCTCACAGGAGTGACATTGGAGACCTGGTTTCTCCACTTCTGTTTGAAAAGCCAGGCAGCGAAAGCAAACACCTTTTGCTCCAACAGCGAGCCCCTTTGGGCTGAGCATCCTCTTTGCCCTGCAGGCAGGGCTGGGGTTGGGGAAGGAAACAAATGCCCTTGCCTTACAGGAGACCTGCTGACTGTAAGGATGGCTTCGCTTGGACCCGGAATCTCTTTCAGGCCGTGATGCTGGCCAGCTCAAACCAGCCTTCATCCCAATTAGCTGATCGTTGGCCCTTTAGTCACTTCCTGTGCATCTCGACGGCAGGAAATTATGGGTGTGGTTGAAGCCTTCGATCTCATCAAAATATCTGTATGGTAACGACCAATATAATTTTGTCTTGGTTACAGCAGATGCCTCTCCACACGGGCTTTACTAGACAGCACGGTGGTTTGCAGGTGTGAGCTCTGGGCTTCCAAGAACGAGGTATTACAGACTGGAGCTGTGTCGTGTAATTAAAATAATGGCTATATTTCCTTTACGAAGTCAGTGATAATCTTCTGATAAATGCTTTATAGCACTGATTCAGCCTTACGCAGCAGTTTCAAGCATTGTTTTACAGTTCTGTGAAGCCACAGCGATGTTTCCTGCTTTTCTATGTGCCCCACAGTTCCTCACCGTAAATTGTTGGTTTGAGCTATCAGAGCTTCTGCTAGGAGCTGATGATCTAAGAAAAGGGTAGGAGTAAAAAGAAATACATGATGTGTTCTGGAAGCACAAGGGAATTTGGTACAGGTGAATTCAGGAGAACGAATTCTGTGAGGTAAGGTGGTGGATGGATTCTGTTCATGAGGCAAACTGGTCCTCAGCACAGAGTGAGTCGAGAGTGGCTGCATGACAGCCCTTCAGGCACTTGGCTCTGAGCCTTAATCTGCTGTTCTGTTAAAAATCTGGGCTGAGAACAAGGGAAATAGGAGACACCTCTGCATGCAGGTAACTCCTACCTTTCACTAGATACAATTCTGCAGATCTGGAAATAAAATGTAGAGGTTACTTGAATCCTGCACTCCTAAAGCAATGAAGCTGATCTTTGCATTTTAAAAAGTTTTTTTTACATATGAGGTGTGCGTTGTAAACAAAGGCAACAGAACAGTGCTTCACTGTTCGTCCTTGCATCTAGAAGATGTGCAGCAGTGCAGGAATATTTTAATCCTCACATAGGAAGCTTTGTGTTCATCCTGTAATGCTTCCGCTCGTTAGTGCAAATCTGCTGTTTTCTTGTGCCTTCAAACCAGTGTTGGTTACACTCTTGTTGTCTTCTGGGTGCTGTTGGATTGTACAAGTTGCCTTTTTTCCCAGAAAAAAGTCTGAGGAAGCAGGTAGTTTGAACACCAGGTATAAATGAACTTCAGCCACTATGCCTAAGGTGAGGTGTATTGGCTGCGTGCTTATTGTTTGAACTTTGGGGTCGTCCTAAGTATAGCACGGGGCTTCTCGTCTCAGCAACTGGTTATGATGGGTTTCCCTTCTGGGATTTTTTTCCTTTGTGCGATTGTCAGTGTCTCATGGCTGCATGTATTTGCTGCACGAGGCTTTATTGGTGCTTAGCTGTGAAATTAATATCTATCACCGTGAAATAATGGGCTCCTGTCAGCCTGTACTCATTTGAAGGCTCTTAGTTCTGAAATCTGAGTACGTAGTGCTGAAAAAATAGTTCAGCTGATTTTGAAGTCGCAAGTCTTAGCAATTGTAAGGTGGCATGCTTTTGACATAAGCTAAAGCATCATCTGACTCATCTCTTTTTAGAATACCACAAATTAACCGTTGTATGGCGTAGGGTCACTTACGAGGATTGAAGGCAAAGAAAATCATAATAATCAGAGCTATCTTAACATTAAAAACTGTTAAATGAAAAATACCTAAGAAACAAAAAGCACTGATAAATGTTCAAGAAAAGGCGAGTTTCGCAGTTGCACAATTGTTTATCTAGTGATAGGCGACGAAACCTGAGCGTTTCAAAACGTTGGTGTCAAAATACCGCGAAGGATTGCGCTGCTGTCCTTGGCAATAGGTCACCGGGTTTCTGAAGTGCAAGGAATTAGGTGTGTCTGTCTGGTGCTGCTTCGCCCTCCCCAGGTGGTTGGACGGAGGAGTACCCAGCCAGGTGTTGAAGCTGCCCAAATGTTCCCCGGCTTCCTCGCTGGAGGGGGAGCTGCTGGAGGAGAGCCCGGTTCGATGTGGGCAGCATCACCCTAGGTCCTGGGGAAGGGATCGATAAAGAGGGGGTGAAGCCAGATGAGGTTGCAGGGCTAGTGCGTGCTCCGATACGAAGCCGGAGTCACCGATATACTTAAGTGGTATTAGTAATAGCTTAACTTTGTGCAAACCGAGTTGTGAAATCCTATTGTATTGTTGGTTTACCAACTTGTGCTCTTGTAACCTTACGGTGTGTTCCGACAGTTTTGGTTTTACCCTTTTGTAGGAGCTGACCACTCGCCGGTGGCTGTTTTCAGGGTGTTACTTTCACCTCTTCTATGGGAACAAGCATACTGCTGGAACAGTGCAGTGCCGTGGGACATAAGCCTAGAAGTGGGCTCAGCAGTTCGTAAGGCAGCGTTTCAGTAAGCCTGGTTCAGGAACACGAGGATATTTAAATTACTCCAGCCGCATTCCTTCACTGCGGGATTTACATGGAGATTGCTGTTTTGCAGGTTGACCTGGAACAATCTTTTTCCATCAGAGCAGCTGTCTGACTTAGCTGTGCTTGGTTGTGCGCGTGTGAGTGATTTAATACTGCAAAAACTGAGGAAGCAACAGCTCCGGCGCTGAGAACGATGCCGTTTGAATTGCAGTCAGCATAAAAATCGCATCCCTTTGATGAAAAATGAATGTCGCATTCTTCGTGCGCTGCTCCCGGTCTGTTAAGAAACACAGCAGTAGAAAGCATTCTAATTAGAGTTTTCTTTACATAGAAGCGCTGTGGGAATTTGTAACTTTCTCTGTCAAAAGGAGAATTACGATAGCTAATGCTTCTGAGCCTAATAGCGTATTAGGGAGGCTCAGGCTGTTAAAACACCTTCATAACATCCGGTGAGTGTCACTGCATTAAAATGAACTTAAGTCAGACTATCTTAAAATAAATCTACACTTTTAGCATCTGTCACAAGCCAGCAGTGACCTATCTTTAGTGCTAGGCGCAGCATGAGTGGAAACTGTCATATGAGATTGACTTTTGGTGTAAATATGTCTGCAGAGTGATTTAACTCGGTTACTCATGCCTTAATATCTGAAGCTGGCTGTTGTGCAGGGTGTTTAACCGTGATTGCATTTTGCATTTCTTCCCAGCGTTGAATGAAATCTTCCGTGTCTCCGTCACGTGTCGTGGGCGCGCTGTTAGGAATGGTGACCCTGCCGGTTAGCCCGGGTGGTGCCCGGAGCACTGAGCCCATTTCTGGGGCTGTCGGTCACTGGCCAGCTGCTGGCTTCATGGCTAGAGCGGAAAGTTGGACGCAGCAGCGTGTTCCTTACGGGTCTGGTTCATGTCAGCACCCAATGTTTAATCCCCAGTTTAGATTTTAACTTCAGGTGTTTCTTTCCTACCCTTCAAAATCTCATGTTGTTCAAATGATGGCATTTTTTTCTACAATGGCTTAAAATGCTTTGCTTAGCAAGCATTTTCCCCGTTGTAAGAAACAAAACAGATCCTTTTTGAATAGCAGCACTGGTGCTTGGAAGGCATAGAGGTCTCGGTAAATGGTGACAAGTAAACTTGTGACTATTTTTATTTCTAATACCATCTTGATTTAGAAAATTAGTGTGGCTTGTGTTCTGAGGAAAAGCTGTAACGACGGGCAGCGTGATGGATACAGATGAAGTGTTCTCGTGTTACTTCAAAATTACCTTTTTGATGCTGTCTCTAGCTTGTGCTTCTTCATGTGAATTGCATTCGTCAGCAACTTCTGTGCACACAATTTTGTGGAAAAAATGAAGAGAAGAAAAAACTTGTTTCTCTTTGGTCTATAAAGGGCACGCTCGTGCACACTTACAAGTTGTTCTGGGTGCAGGTGATCTCTGTTCAAAGCTAGGCGTGTGTGGGCGGCAGACGGTCATCTCTGAAGCAAAAACCCTCCCGGAGCTTCGGCTGGCCGTGTTCACCTCCCTGCGGGAGTCTCAGATGCCGCTGTGTCTGAATCCAGGCTTTTGAAGGGCTGGAAGTAAGACATTGGCATGAATGTAGACTTAGCTTTTCCAAATACTATGCACGTCAATTCCAGCAATGGTGATCATTGGTCTAGAATCAGTGCTTCATGGAACTGCTTGTATAGAAAGTATGAGTTGTTTTTTTTAAGCTGGAAACTAATTCTGAAATACCTAATTGATGCTGGGAGAGGGGAGAAAACAAAACTGTGTTTCATAAAGCCAAATGTTCTTTTAAGTAAAGATAAGCTCTTATCCCAAACACTTCAGACTAGGAAAGGGTGAGTTCATAAAGAGGGTGGGTAGTAGTTTTGAAAGTAGAGCATACCTTGAATAAAAAGGCTGTTCATGGCCAATTCATCTCACAATTTCTCTTTTTTGTTTGTTTTATAGGCTAAAGAAATTTTGACAAAAGAATCTAATGTCCAAGAAGTGCGATGTCCGGTCACAGTCTGTGGAGATGTCCATGGACAATTTCACGACCTCATGGAACTCTTCAGAATTGGAGGCAAATCACCAGACACAAATTATTTGTTTATGGGGGACTATGTTGACAGAGGCTATTATTCAGTGGAAACAGTCACATTGCTCGTAGCTCTTAAGGTAACTTTTCTTCTCAGCTGTACAAGTCTGTATGAAACATGTATAATCGCTATCCTGGCTACACCTCATATCAGTTTTGATTATGCAACATGGGTTTTTAGGTGTGAAAACTGAAATGTTGGCTATGTTTTCAAGGATATTTTTGAAAAACGTAATGTTCAGGTGCAAGGCTGTATAGCTCTTTCTAAAGTGAGTGCTGCATTTTTGCTAATTGTCTGAGTAGCAATATTTAAGTATGTGCTTAGAGCTACCAGCTTAGTGCACAAGTGTAGAGAAGTCCACTAGTAACAGCGGATAAAGCTTGCAATTAATCTCAAAGTATCCGTCAGCTGAAGGTCTGGCATAGTTAGTCCTTTTTCCCTCTAAGTTTGTAACTGAATCTTAAGGTGTTTTTTTTCCTTATTGCTTTATTGGCATATCTTGGGGTGGGGGAAAGCAAATTCTGTTGTGTTTATTTGTTTGGAAGATGTCTCTAAAATATTTCTATTATGTTTATAGGTCCGTTACCGTGAACGCATCACAATTCTCCGAGGGAACCATGAAAGCAGGCAAATCACACAAGTATATGGTTTCTATGACGAATGTTTAAGAAAATATGGAAATGCAAATGTTTGGAAGTACTTTACAGACCTTTTTGATTACCTTCCTCTAACTGCCTTGGTGGATGGCCAGGTATGTTTCAACTTGGTGGAGTTAAATGTTACTGGCTGTGAAGGGAGCTCTTAACACTGTATTCTATCAGTGTCCTATATTCTTTCAAGTAATCTCTAGCAGATTTTTCCTATAACTAAGCAATTTTATGCTAAGCAATTATAATTGTACTGAAATAAATAATATGAACAAATAAAATAAATCTCACATCTAACTCTTTCAGATTTTCTGTCTACACGGTGGCCTCTCTCCATCGATAGATACACTGGATCACATCAGAGCACTTGATCGCTTGCAGGAAGTTCCCCATGAGGTACTGAAAATTAATTCCCTAAACTCATGGTGGGATTCATGATTCACCATGTATTGCATGTTTGAATATATGCTCAGGCAAGAAAATGAAATTCAAAGCAATGTGGCAGTTTGAAAGCACCGGTTTGTTGTCTTGTACCTGCTTTCTGAAGGAAAATTGAGCAGCATGTTCTTACCTAAAGTAAGAAAGAGTTTACATGGCGTATCAGCAGGTACCACTAAATGATCTCAGACATAGGAACTATTTCTGTGAAGATTCTTCATTCAGATTAACTTACTGATAGCATTTCAAGTTTAAACCACACTAGCTTTTGCAGTTGGTAGGTGGGGTTCGTTATATTTTTTTCCCCAAATTTTAAAGCAACTTGGTTTGTAAAATACCTTCCAAATCTCTTACAGGGTCCAATGTGTGACTTGCTATGGTCAGATCCGGATGACCGTGGTGGCTGGGGAATTTCTCCTCGAGGCGCAGGTTATACGTTTGGACAGGATATTTCAGAAACCTTTAACCATGCTAATGGCCTTACGTTGGTTTCGAGAGCTCATCAGTTGGTAATGGAGGTAAGCAATACAGCCTGTGTGATTAAACTCTTGTTGTGGAGCTGCTGCAATGATTCCACACTCGGTGTATCTGGGGCGTGCGTGTGCTGCTGTGACAAAAACTGCTGATCCAGCTGAGAGGCTTCCAGAAACGATCTTGATAGTGTTCGTGTGCTACTAAATAAGTTTCTCAATTAGACAGAGGAACAGAGCTTTCTTGTGCTTCTTCCTAAAAATTTACAGCCACATTGCAAAAATTGACTTTAATTGTAGCACTTCGGTGTAGATAAAAACATTCTTGAACATAAATGCTGGGTCCCTCGATGAGAAAATGCATGCAAATGTGTGCTTAGAGATAGTGATGTATTTGTCCTCCTTGCTGTGCACATGTGTTTTTGTTCTTAGTTTGTTGTTATCCCTGGAAGTTAACTTGTGACCAGAACCCAGGCTTAAGTTTAAAAATACTAAGATTCAGAACAGGTTGTGCAGTTCAAAATTGCTGTTGAAATTTGTTTTTAACACTAGTGCAGTGGAGAATTCTTGCTCTTTTAATGCACTTAGCTAATGCTTATGAGGAAGAAATAGCACATAAAGTCCAAAATTCCTTTTTTCTGTTGAGAAATAAAGATAGAGCCTCAGTCGTGTTTAAAAATGACACTACAAGTTCCACCTCGGGCTTTGCACACTAAATTTTGAGCTTAGTACTTAAATGGTTGTATGGGATGCAACGAATGAATGTGGTTTTCATAAATACATTTATTTTCCTCTCCAGGGGTACAACTGGTGCCATGATCGGAATGTAGTAACAATTTTCAGTGCTCCAAATTATTGTTACCGTTGTGGCAATCAGGCTGCAATTATGGAACTTGATGATACTCTAAAATACTCCTTGTAAGTATGTTTTAAAATTAGATTGATGTTGCCCGTGATTCTGGAACTGTTGTTGCAGACATGTGGTCTGTCAGATTAGAGTGAGACTCTGCTTTCACCGTCTATAACTGAAGTTTAACAAAATACTGCAGAGCTGTGCAATTTGAAAGCAGTACCCTGTGGTACATGAGGTAATACACGGCTGTCAGTGTATGTTACCTACTCAAGAGGCAAGAATCTTGGAATTTTTTAGACGTTGGGATGTTGACTTGATGAAATTTTTAATTAACTATCTCAACAGTAGCTTTACTAATAAATGAAGAATTGTATAAAGCATTGTGTAAATTACCCCCTTAGAAAATCACTGGAGACTTTTACTTTCTAAACATAAACTAATGTTTGACTGGTTTGAATGTTAAAGCCAAGGTTAATTTCTCTCCAGTCCACTGTAGTAATCACAAGGCAAGTTTAAAATAGAGGTATTTTAACTACCTATTATAGGAGTGGAAGAAGCTGAACGATCGTTCTGGAAGTCTTACATTGGTTGAAAATTTTCAATAAACTTCTTTAAGACCACTGCTACTATAATTCAGAAGAGAGATTTGAATGTAGAAGGAAAGCTTCCAGTTCCATTAACGCTCTGTATGCTTTTCAGTTTGCAGTTTGACCCAGCACCGCGTAGAGGTGAACCGCATGTTACTCGTCGCACCCCAGACTACTTCCTGTAAAGAGATTTTAGACCTGTACAGTATTGCCATGAACCATATGTTGACCTAAAGAAAACGGGAAGAGCAACAGTAACTCCAAAGTGTCAGAAAATATTTAACATTCAAACTTGTTTTCACATGGACCAAAAGACGTGCCATATTCAAATACAAAGCCTCTTGTCGTCAACAACTGTGACCACTTTAGAATGAACCAGTTCATTGCATGCTGAAGCAACATTGTTGGTCAAGAAACCAGTTTCTGGCATAGCGCTATTTGTAGTTACTTTTGCTTTCTCTGAGAGACTGCAAATAATAAGATGTAGACATTAACACCTCGTGAATACATTTAACTTTCCATTTAGCTATAGCTTTATTCAGCATGACTGTAGATAAGGGTAGCAGCAAACAATCATTGAAGCTTAAAGAACATTTTTAAAATAAGTACCAAGGCCTCATATTTGTTCTGAAACTGTTTGTTTGTTTTATTTTCAGGGAATACTGTTTAATTTAATTGTATTGATTTTTTTTTTTTGTCTGCACTCAGTTCCCTTTCCCACTCTTTGCCCTACCATATTGTCCCTTGTAATTGTCCAAGCATAGTGAATTCCTTTGAACAGAACTGTTTTTTTTCTGTAAAACAATGTTACTGCAGGACAGAGCTGCAGTGTTTTTCATAATAAACTTGTGAACTAAGTATGGAAAAATGTCAAATTCTAATTGCATCTCAGGTCAGCTCTGGTTTAACAAACTAACACGTAGCTGGATAGGTTTTATAAACCTGCCTACAAGCTTCCACCTGAAATAGCCCACAAAGGGTTGCTAGAAGTGTGCTGGGAAGTTCTGGTATTCTGGGTTCTGTACCAGGGAGATGGTTGGCCCTGCAGCGTCACGTAGCTGAGAACAGCTCGCTTGTTACCGAAATGTTGCTCTCTTCCCTCTTGGTGCTCTACTGAAATATTCAAAGACAGAAGAAAATAGGATAAACTAATTGAGCATGCCTTTTTTTCAAGTGTAAAACTGAGTTTGAGTTATTTCCAATGTAGGTGCTAATACTTAAAAAAATCTGAAAAGCTAAGAATAAAACCAGTTTTCTAAACATTAAAGGAATAACTTGAAATTCAGTACTATGTGTATTGCCCAAGCTTCCCTTCTGAAAATGAACAGTGTGACTTGTGTTAACTTCCGGTAAAGTCTTTTCCTTTCTCCTAATTTGAACTGATTTGATTTTGTTCAAAACATTCAAATTTTTGGCCACCTTAAGGCTCATGCTTGAAGCTTTTTATAGGACGTATCTTAAAAGGAGGGACGTGGCTGTTGTCTTCATGGAGGGCTCTTCACGTTCGTACTGTTTAAGAGACGCTGAGTTGTTTGGGTGCAGTGTAGACTGCAACAAAACGGAGGAATCTTTTTACCCTGCTTGCTTGTAAGAGAAAATAGAGAAATATTGTGAGTGTGTAGGCCTAGTTCTGCACGTTTTTTGGGGACTTTCTTGCTTTTCTGGGGTTTTCTGATAAAGGGCTGCTTAATTCTCAAACTTGCAAAGACGACCGTTCATTACATGATGCGTTACTTCCTGCCTCTTCTGAAAGGCTTGAGTGGTTCCTTTAGCAAAACTTCTGGTTTGCCCTTCAGTTTGGGCTCCAAATTATTTCTGGAGAGCTCAGTCTTCGGAAGGTTGATGTCTTGTAGGAAGACGTGCACTAAAAATAAGGCACATGTAAGGCATCGTTTTTTTTTGTATGTCAGGAGCTTTTGCTTTGATCACTATCAAAAAAAATCCTTTGCTGTAGAGAGTAGTTCAGGTTTCTCTTCCTTTTGTTTGCCATCTCTGTGTTTGTGTTTTTATAGATAGAACTTTGTGCCTTTGTTGACACCATTCCTTCAAAAGCAATGACTTTGCCCTATTGCCTGCTTTCCCTGGTGCTTTAATTGGCGTGACTCATCTGCTTTGGTGGGGAGCGGTTCAGTTTTTCTGTATACAGATACAAGCAGTTAGTGAAGTCAGTGGTGGCAGTCACTCCACTTTATGCACTTCTCTCCATAATTATGCTGTGACTGGCCATTTGTTGGCTTTTTTTGAGAACATCACCATGTGAACAGGAAACTGTTACTCTCATGGAGATTGGCAACCAGCAGCGCGCACCAGCTACAAGTGCGTTTGGAAGATCCAAAAGGAGAAAACCTCAATTAGAAATAATTAGTCTGGTTATTTTGTTGGTAGCTGGTTGATTAGAAATTCACAGGAGCAAAGCTTCCTTCGCTTCAAACAGCAGTGATCCAGGCTGGGTGACAGTAATTAGGATTTGTATTTGTTTCAAAGATCAGCGTTAATGTTTTGTGTTGCAAAGACTGCTGAAGTCCATGGAGAGGTGAAGTAAGAGCAGCTGGAAATCCTGTGTTTTCATCATTCAGTAATGGGGTTTTTTGTTTGTTTTAAGCAGGAGAGTTAACCATAAGGAGGGCACACAGGAAAACATCCGGTAATTTCCTTTTTTGAAAGGAGAAGAGGGAGGGATTTGAAGCCTGTACATCTGCCAGTTTTCTTCCCCTTCATTCTCTCTCTGCCTTTCTTCCTCTGCCCGTTACGTCCCGTGCTCTGATCCCCCTTCCTGCCCTGTCCCCCTTCTCCTGTCTGTCCCCGAGGGCAGCTGATGTGGGCATGCAGGTGCCCCTTCCCTCCGAGGTGTATCAGTGTGTGTTGGTTGGCCTGAAGTCAGATCGCTTCCAGCTGCTGACACTTTTATACAAGCACAGTATCGCTGCTCTGCATGCTTTGGCTGCGTTATCTGTTTTAGATCTGACGATGCCCTGGAAGGTTCCTTGACCCGCAGGCAAGTGAAGATGGACAGAGCCAGTTACCTTGTCATTCTGTGTCTGAATGAGTGATAATTCTGCCTTGGAAAAAGGCAGCGAGTGTACACGGTGCTGATGAAAGCTTTGACGTTTCACCTGACTACTTCAGTCTGGGTAGTAGCAAAGGTCAGTCTGGATTATTTTTTTCATAGTCACTGAAAGTCATTTTGATAAAGTAATTACGTGGTAAGGGATGGGACAAAGTCTGCTCTGGCAATTTAGAAACTTGCCCTGAATCTTAAAGGCCAAGGATTTTCTCATACACAATACAAAAAAAAAAGTGCAGGTGCTAGGTTTATTTTTGGCATCTTCATCGTAGTTCAATAAATACATCCCGTGTGCTTCCCTTGCCCCTTCATCTTCATTTCCTTACTGCTGAGAACAGAGTTCCTGCTGTAGGAAGAGCCGTGATGCGAGGGGCAGTGCTGAAGGATAAATGCACTTGTTCCTTCTGGAAAAACCGTCTATAAGGAGCGGCCAGTGTGATCAGATGACAATCCTGAATTTCCAATTAAGTGCTGCTCTAAATTCAATTAACTGAAGGCACGGCTTCGCTCGTTACCTCCTTACACACCTGCCACGCACTTACTTAGGTTTTAGTTGCTTATTTTATCTATATGCTGAGCACTCATGGAAATTCAGGGTGTTCTACTGTCTTTTTGAATTGCCCTTCTCTAGAGGTTTGCAGGTGTGCTGCCCAGACCCACCGTGTGGTGCAGCTGCTCCGCAGGAACCTGCTTGTCTTCAGCATGACTACAGCGATGCAGATTTAACTGTCGTGCCTGCATAGGTTAAAGGAAGGTTGTACTTAGGGAAATGGCCTTTTAGCATTCCATGATGTCTTTTTTCTCCCAACGTGCCTTGTATGAGCTTAGATTTTGGAGCAAAATCTTTGCAAGTGGAGGTTTTTGAAGTCGTGTAGAAAATGTGGGGCTCCTTCTTGGATGCTATGATAATCGTTAGGCAGAGTATTCATTCTCTGCAAGTCCCAGGACAAGGTAGTTTGGAAACAGGTTAAGTGTTAAAAATTATATGAGACTGTGTAGAAATCTTTCAGGACATGTGCATACACTAAAAAAGCCCTGCAGAACAAGCAGTTGATGAGTCAGCTTGCTGTGGTTTTTTAAGAAGTTATTTTGGTGCTCTAATTCATTTGGCTGTACTCCTTTTGGATGAGAATAAAGGCAAGTTGCTCTCTTGAGCAAGGGGCTAGAGTTCTTTGGCATATATACAGGAAAAAAGGCTGAAACAACACTTTAGGTATTAAATTAAGCAGCGCTGCATGGTTTAGCCTTTTAAAACTTAGGCTAGGGCTTAAAACAGTTTTAAGATGGGTTGGTAGCTACAGCTCCCGATCTCTTAATTATTGTACGGTGAACAGAACTGGTTTGGGATGAAGATGAAACTGCTGCTGGTGTATAAAACGTTAATTGCTAGTAATAACTAAATATTTATATTTTGCTGACACAGGGCAACACAAAAACATAGGTTTCAGCACAGGAGGGTCCTGTGGCACCGGAGAAGATTGAGAGGCTGCACAGTGTTAGTTCTAGGAAGCTTTTGGGACTAGCTGAGAAAAGGCCACTCCTGAGCTGGGGCTGGTGCTGGTGCTGCTTCAGGGGGAGGCTGAGATGCCTTCTAGTCTACACTTTGGGGTTTTAAACAGCATTTTGCTGAGTTAGAGCACGTGAGACCCAGGATAGATAGGTGGTTATCCTGTGACCTCGTTGTCAAACTGCTGTGGAGCAGCTGAGACTTCTGGGTTTGGTTCACAAAGCATCAGCTAGACAGAAATCCGGGGGGCTCCAACAGCATCATATCAGTATCAGCTCCTTGCTGCTGCTCTCGCCAGTGGCTGCATTTGGCACCTTCCGCTGCTCTGGGACAGTGATGGACGAGGAGCAGCACGACTTGAGGTGAGCATCCGGATGGAAACCTGGGGGCCGGTGCTTTTCATGAGAGGACGGTCGATTTTGCAAATACTTGTACCGCTGTGTAAGGTTGTACAAAACTAAATGTTTGCTCCTTGGACCTCTCATTGACTTGTGTGTGTATATATATATTTATCATCGGATATAGATACTGTCTGAAACTGGAGGATGCATTTAGAAACGGTGCTGAACTGCCAGATAGGAACGTTCTCTTTATACCAGTAATTTCAGATTGATTGGCCCAAACTGCTTTAGCCTCCTTCCCAGCTGCCTATATTTTTCAGGCAGTTGGAAAAAAACAGCCACCGTGCTGGCTGATGGTAAAACTTTCCATCAAAAACCATTCCTCACTGTACCTGTCGGTGTAAATTCACCCGTCTTTTTTCCCTTAAGAAAAGGGGAGGCTCTGGAGGAGGGTTGTCTGGAAGGATCCTGCGCTGCTCGCCGTACGCTTGACCCACTTTGCTCCTGTTCCGCCACCGCCTTTGTCCTCAGGGAAGAGGAACGCTGCCCCGGGTGTGGGCGAGGAGGTGCCTCAGCTCCGTGGGAGGCTGCTCTCGCTTCCTCCCCCTTTCAAATACAAAATTCTGTAGTGTTTGTGAGTTTGGTTATCTAGTGTTAGCTTAAGTTAGTTGAACCATCTAAGAATTTCACAGGACTGTCACTTTTTCCCTATAATCCCTTTAAAAAATGTTGTAGATTTGTAGATTAGCCTGACATCTGAAACGTGGGGTATTTCTTCCCATGGACTTTGAAACCTCAAAGCATTTGCTCTTCGTCGTCAGCGGCGTCAGTACCAGCCCAGAACCTGCCTCTTGCACTTTGAACAGCCACCAGGCTGAGTAACGGCGCCACGCAGCCACGGAACCAGGGCTGGCGGCACCTCTGGGTCCCTCTGGTTCACCCCAGGACCACCCCGAGCCGCTCAGCACCACGTCCAGGCGGCTGCTGGAGCCCTCCAAGGACGGGCTCCGCAGCCTCGGTCCGGCACGTGCATGTCGAAGAAAAAAAACCTCATAAAGCCAACGCAGCTTTCTCACTATCACGCTAGGTTCTCAAGGATATTCAGATTTTTTTGCCTGTGCCACTCAGGGATTTGGTACCCTTTTGCTAAGCGTGCTGGAAGGGGGAAGCTTTCACCCAGTAGCATCTCCCTCGCGATTTACGCAGCCACAAGGACCACGGAGTCTGAGCAGTCCAAATTATTTCCATGGATGCTACAGCAAAAAATGGCTTAAAAAAAATAAAAATCAGTATGTTTAAGTATGTGGAGGTGGACTGAAGATTAGGGAGTTAGATGCAAATATGCTTGAGGTAGGTTTGCTTCTATTTTTAATCAGTTTTCCCCTCATCTTCAGTCTTCTGTGCATCTTGAATCCCTGTAGTTATGCAAGGAGAATGCTGCTAGAGGGAGAAACAGAAGCTGATCAAGAAAAAACAGCTCGTGTCTGCCTGCCATGATTTAGTTAGCGAGCTGTCAGCCTGACTAACATCTGAAGGGGGGCTCTGCTTCCTCAGTACCTTGCATTGCTGTGGTACAGCTTAGATGAAAAGCAACATCTTAAGGAGGCTCCTGTAATACAAGTTTTGATGAAGTAGAAACCATCACAGCTATTTCTGGAGTTTAGAGGGGACAAGAGTTTTTCTCTTCTGCCATGTTGCTGTAAGATTGCTTGAAGTAGCAGAAGCCCAAGCCTTTGAGCTGAGCAGTTTCTTTCCACTATCTGTATCAGATAAATAATTGCTGTTCCTTTTTTTTTTTTTAAACTGGACCAGTCCTAGTTTTCCTTGCACTATTGATGTGGCTGCTTGTTTTACAAAACTGTTCTTTTGTATTTTGGGGGAGAAGACAATTTTTGCTGCATTATCTCTCCTACATGTAGACCAGGTTCTTGTCCAGATCCAGTGGTCACTCCTTGCATCCCAGCAAATGACACCCTAGGCCAGAGCAGCTCCAGGCCCTGGAGGTTGGTCCTTGCAGGGCTGCCTTCCCTTCATTCTGGAAATCCAAACGGAGTCCTGTCACATTTCCCAACTTATTATCGATGCAGCAAAGCCGAGGTCTTTGAAGCCTGGTTCTCACTAGGTTTTCATACGCCCGTGTCATGCTTATATTAAAAAATACTCAATCTTTTACAGTGTTATCTCCATAATCGCTGCCACCACTAACAGAATAAGCTTCTCTATCTATAAAAATGGAAAGTGTGAAGTGTTGTTTTTGTTTGTTTGTTTGGGGGCAGTCATTTTTATCTAAGCAGCAAGAGAAATAGCTGGGAACAGAATCCAAGGCTGTGGAGTAAAGCCAGGGAGGCTGCTCTCCCTCTCTAATGCCATGCTCAATGCGTTAAAATTCCCTTCCCCCTGCAGCTGCGTAGCTGTTCAGCTGGCTTCTGCCCGCAGCTCAGTGATGCTGCAAGAATGTAGGTCAGAGCTCTTCTGGATCTGATAAGTGTTAAATCAAGCTTACGCTGATCTTAGTTGCTCCAATCTTTCCAGATATTTGCTTTAGTGTTAAGCTTCGTCCTCTGGATTCTCAGGGGTGAAAGGCCCTTAATTGTAATTTATCTGTGGCTGATACAGAGAACAATTATCTTTACAGCTCAGGAGAGCAATGCTTAGGTTTAGAATTATTTGCATTGGAATGATTACCTGTGCACCTAACAATTGAAACTGGCCAAACCTTTTTTTTTAAAAAAAAAAAAAAAATCTTGAAAAATCTTGCTCTCTGCCTTGCAGTTTTAGTCAAGGACAGGGCTTTCGTGTTAGTTATTCTGCCTGACTTCCAGGACTTCAGCTATCACCTCCACAGCAGCTGCTTTTTCATGACAAAGATAGCAGAAAGCATCCAGACTAGCTCGGGAGGTTCATTATATGATATGTAGGGCACAGTGGGAGGTGGCTTGCACGTGATTACCTGATTACCGGCTATCTCTGAAAGACGTCTGCCACTTCTTAGGGCGTGTGGTATTTGTGTTGCTTTAACTCCCAGACTAATTCAACAGATAAAGTCCAGTGTGGACTGAATTTTCTCTGACACCTTTAGAGAACTGTATAAAGCTCAATCACTTTGAATTATAATTGATGCGTAAGTCATAATTAGGCAGGGAATTTCACTTTCTGCCTGTTCCTAGATTGTATTAGATCTGTCCTGTGTGGAGAGCAAAACCCACCCCCCTTCTACTGCCTCTGCTTTGCAGTCTGAGCTTGTATGTGCTGATCATGGGCCAAATCAGAAACCTTGATCTCTGGCAACGTTGAGAAAAAGGATTTAGGATTTGCAGATGTTTTCCACAGGCCACCTTCTGTCATCATCTGATCTGCTAAGTCAGAGAGTATTTATATATATATATATATATATATATATATAAAAGAAAAGGCACATTTAAGGAAAATAAAGGCAGTGCGTTTGTTTTTAACACAGTGAATGTTGTTCTCAACGTTGGAGCAGGCGGTGGAGTGATTTAGCAGGAAAGAGGTAAATGTGCTGACTGTACAAGGTCACATTAGGCATAGTTTGGAGGCTTCACACATAATATACACAACACATATAAACCTGTATTATATACAAAAGACAGCTAGGTCTTAATAAATTGTAAACAGCAGCTATCTGGTTACTAACACCAGTATCTCCGAGGAACCTCTGTAAAGAAACCTGATGTATAAACACTGCCTGCCCTCTTCAGATGCTCGCTCAGGTGCTGGGGAGGGTTCTGTCTCTGCGTGTCACAGACACAGCGGGTCAGGCCGGAAGGTGACACTGAGGGTCCTGGGGCCACGCTCCTGCTCCACGCAGGATTAACTCTGTTAACTCAACGTTAGGTCAGGTTGCTCGGTCAATTTTGAGTGTGCTGTAACTAATTGCATCCCCAAGCCTGCGAAACAAGATTCTTAAGGCAGGCAGTCACCTCCAGCGCTTCTCTGGAATTTATACAGAAACCGATGTAAGTGACGTGACCCAGTGCGGAACAGCCTCGTCATTGTGAGCACCGGCCTGGCAGCCTGTGCTGGTACGGAGAGCTGGCCGTGCTCTGAGCTGAAACAGAGCCTGCTGCCCGTGGTTTTGTGGTGAATATTTGTAGTGGTGGGTTTTTGTGCTCAGTACTTGTAGTGGTGGGTTTTTGTGGGGAATATTGGTAGGGTTTGAGCTCTAGTGTTTGCTGTCCAGCGGTTGAATGCTTGTAACGTTACAGCCCTGGTGGGTGTCACTCAGGTGAATGTGGAGAAGTAACTAAGGGCCGACCGCTCGGTGTTCCGCTGCCCCGACGCCTCTGCTTTGACGTGAACAAAGCGAGATTCTGCGTGCGGGGGGTTCCGTGCGTTTAGGCGAGCGGGCGCTTCGGGGGCACGGCTGTCATTTCGTTGCCCTAACGCCACAAAGGCTCGTTGGGAACGCAGACGCTGCCACAACACCACGACGATGCAAGGCTCGGACGCGGCCTCAGGCGGCGGGGCCGAGCCCGGCCCCCCCCCCGGCTCCTGACTGGATTTGGGGGGGCGGGGACGGGACCGCCCCGGGCCCCTCAGCGCGGCCCCGCCGGGGGGCGCCGCAGCCACCGTCCCGCGGGGCCCTCCCCGCCCCCTCGAGGTGCCCTCCGCGGCCGCCCTCGCTGCCTGAAAACCTCTCGGGCACCCTCGCCGCGCTCCCCTCCGCCTCCCCTCTCCTCTCCCACCCTCCAACCCCCATCCCAACTCCCGGTTCTCTCTTCCAGCCTCCCTCCTCCCCGCTTAACGAGCGGCGGCGCGGCGTTTCTCTCAGGCATTCGCGGCGGGCAGCCCGGCAGTTGCGAGGCAGCGCCAGGCGGGGTCCTCCCGCCCTCCCCCCGCGCCCCTCCCCCTCTATAAAAGCGCCGCCGCAGCCGGGCCCCAAGCGCCGCCGCTGCCAGCTCCCGTCAGCGCCCGCCGGACGCCGCCGCCTCGCGGTGAGGGCCCGGGGATGGGGCGTGAGGGGGGTGGGCGGTGGGTCCTCAGGCGGCAGAGCCCGAGGGGGGGGCCCCGATCGGTGAGGCGGGCGGTGAGGCCTCGGGGGGGGGG
>CM021777.1:16647416-16686107 GCA_011076525.1 Nettapus auritus
CTGTCACGGCCCGGTGTTGGGGTTGGGGGGGTTAAGGAACGAGGAGTGAGGCTGCGGGGCCTGGTTCGCCGCCTGGCCGCCCCTCGGAGCTCCACGGGCGGCGTTCGGCCCCAAGGGGTACGGGAAGGGGCTGGGGGGAAACGGTGCCGGTCCCCGTGGGCCTGCAGGGCCGGGCTCGCCCCGCGGCTGGGCGGCGTTATGTAACGGGAGGGCTGCTGGGGGGCCGGGGGTGCTCCCTCCCATGGCTGCGGGAACGGGGGGTACGACCAAAGGGTCTGCTCGGGTCCCCCCTGTCTCCAGGCGTCTTCAAGCTGCTGACTCAGAGCATTGCTTTAACCCTCGCTTTATTTTTATGGATATTTATACACATACCTATTTATAACCCCTCACACGTATATGTACGCATGCACAAACATATATATTTATCCACACACACACACACGTATGCCTATCTCTGCAACAATCATGGCTGCATCCCTCCGAAACACCAATCCCAATGAGAAGCGGCCCTGTGATATAGGGTTACGTTGCCGTGTAAACATTAACTACCTCCTTGCTCTGCCAAATGGAAATTAAAGCAAGGAGAGCTCCAGGCTGGTGCGAGCTGCTTAATAACGCGCTTTGGCTGGCCTCCATTGGACTGGGTTTGCTGCAGTACCGTCAGGCTGAGCCACGGTGATGAGCTGTGGGAGGCGTTCAGAAAGGGCTGATGGAAGTTTGCTCCAGGTGGGGCAGCCGGTTCGTCTTTGGTAGTTCAGGTACCACTGCAAGGAGCTAGCATGCAGGAGTGGTAAGCTCGGTGGGGAAGTACATCTGGAAATGAATTTGAAGTTCTTTGGCACTGGGGTTTTCCTCTGCAGTGCCTTGCAGGCTGTGTTTACAAGTATGTGCTGTAGAGCAATGGTCTGCTTCTAGCAAGTATTTCAAATGGTAGAACCATTGTAACACATGGTGCTAGTCTAAGGACCGATTTATAAAGCTCTTCAGCCAGGCACTTGGGTTTGTCATGTCTTCTGGGTCACTTGGTTCAAGTACGGCAATAGCCACACAGACCTCAAGTGTGGTTTTGGACAGAGGCAGTGACCTAATGGCCTGCGAGGCACTAGTACGTTACTTCCGGCTTGGAGTTAAGTATCTGGAAAGATGTTTCCTTGTAAATTTTGATTGTTACTTACTAGGATATCTTTACTGCTTGTATTTTAGGTCTTATCTTGTTTGAAAAACTTTACTAAAACAAAGTTTGTTTGTTTTACCTGTGTTAAATAACTTGCTTGTCTTACTGTTTCTTAATGCTAATAAAGTGCTGATGTAACTTCCTACTGTGTAAGAGCAGTGCTAAGTGCTGATCTCGTTCCTTGTAGTGGTAGAAATGAGCAGTGGTTGTTTGCCTTTGAAGACAAGCGATGTTCAGGGATTGTTTTTGTAAGCTTATTTCGAGAGAGATAGCTCTAGTGCTGCATTGTATGTTTTAAAAAAGCACTACTGACGAACCAATTTTATATTTTGAGGTTTCAACTTAAAAAAAGCAAGTTCCCTCTCTTCTCTTTTAAATTGGTAGTAGGTTTCCTTCTTTCTATCCTTCTTAAGCATCAGGATTAATGAATGTAGGCCTGTTTTTTCAAGCAGCAAATAACCTGGGCGTGCTGGAAGTGACACGGGGCTATCTGCTGCTGTTCACAAGCAGTGTAAATAACGAAGGTAACTTACGTATGAACTGGTAATGTCTGCTGGATATTGTGTGACAATAACTTTCCCTCTCTTATAGATGCCTTCAATTAAACTGCAGAGTTCAGATGGAGAGATTTTTGAAGTTGATGTTGAAATCGCAAAGCAGTCTGTGACTATAAAGACTATGCTGGAAGGTAAGAGCGGAGCCTCGTGCTGAGGTAGCAGGGTGTGCAGGAATGCTTCCTGGGCAGGAATTGTGACCAGAGGAGACAAACTGATATGGTGCTGAAGAAGGGTTCCCAGCCTGTGAAGCGGCTTGCTGTCTTACGGCAGAACAGCTGGAGCAATTGCTGTTGTAGCTTAAACTACGTTTGGGGTGAATGTGTTCTCAAAAAGCTTGAAGTTCACTCTGCTTGTTAAGAGCAATTCCAGTGAGGCTGGTAAAAATCTAAGCCCTCCCAGTTTGCTTACAGCCTACTTCAGTTTGGTGAAAGTAAGCAAACAGAACTTCTACTGTACATTAAAAACAAACTTGTTTGAGCTCGCAAACCATTCTTCCTCCATAACTGTGCTTTCTTAAATGGGATGGGAGATCAGAAACGAATGCACTGAATAAAGATCTGGAGTGAAATCTGTATTGTGAGCTTATGCAGTGAAATTAGAAGGGGTAAATACTTGGTTCTGATCTCTTGCTGACATGACTTTGAAACAAAAGAACTCATGGTGGGGGAGGGGGAACTGCCAGATGGCTGGGATACAGAGCAAGCTGTGTCTAATCTGTCTGCTGCAAATCCTCATTGTTTACTGTTTTTTTCCTAGCTTTGGGGTGTATTCACAAATTAACTTAGAAAAAAATCTTTTGGTAATGTAGTTAAAATGGTGTCCTTGGGTATGCATCTCTGGCTGGTTGTGACGCCTTATACGTAAGGACAACAAGGTTGAAATGCTCCAACCATTGAACACTGCTTAATAAGCTGCTTTGGAACATCCAAGCAACACGAGCAGGAAACACAGCAGTCGGTGGGAATACACTGCAGAACATCATTCCTTCCCGTTTTCTCATGCCCGTGCTGTGTCACTGCCAGTGTTCAGTGGCACACGTGTCGACGAAAGTTGTGTGTGGCGAGTGTTGCCAGCAGGCACCACCGGCTGGCCTCGTACCGACGTGACCAAGGAGCAGCCTCCTGGCACAGCTAAAGGCGCCTTGCCATACGGGTGCTTGAGCATCGCCAGTGAATAATGCTCTGTATTTCTGGTGCCCTGAATGAAGGGGAGGAGCTGGAAGGTGGGGTTGCATCAGGAATCACCAGTGAGGTGAAATCCCAGTTCTGGAGGGGAGAGGATGAGTTGAGCAGAGTTGGCCAGTGTTGGGGTACTGCTCGAATTATTGCCCTGTACCAACAATTTTGGGCAGACCAATCGGTTACTTCTTACACTGGTATCTGCTACAACCTCAAAGTAAGCGTTTGAGGTTTCCAGTCATTGGTATATATGCAGTACCCTTTAATGTCATTATTTTGGTTTCAGAACCTATGAAAGTAGTTAATCTAAACAAAAAGTAGCACTACCCGATATCCCCCTAATGACAGTAGCTGACCTGTCTAAATACAGAAGTACACGCTGTTGTAATTGTGTGCAAGTTTGATCAGTGATGGTGTCACAGCCATCTGTTCTCAAGAATTAAACTCCTTGACGATGTAGAATGGCTCACCTGTGCTTGAGTGAAGGCCTGTGTAGTTCAGCTGTGTAGCTGATACATAATGCTGATCTGTGAGAGCCAGGGTGTCATCCAGCTGTTGCATAATATTAAAAAAAAAAAGCCTATTCTCTATTGAGAGCTAATGTGGCATTGTGTAAAGAGTTCAGATTTTAATTGTCTTGTTTTGACTTTGACTCCTCAGTCGTACCAAGGGATGAAGTGACAAACCATCCGATTCTGTCACGCTCACGTGGACAGGCTTCTAAAACCGATTATCAGAAACTTGTTGCTGTAAATGCAGATTTGTTTCCTTTAATTGGAGGACTTGTGTTGCTGTCTTAGCAGCCAAAGAAATCTGCACGCCCACAATCAGTGCAGGTGCTCCAGAGGCCAGCTAACCGGCACCTCAACGGCTGCAGCATTTTCTGCTGCTGCGTGAGACAAAACATCGCCTGTACTTAGCGCAGGAGGTCTAAGTTCTCTCTTCCTAATAAATGGAATCAGGGATTTCGATTGGAACAATCGGGTTGAACTTGTGGCTTCAGATCTTGAAAGTGGTAAAAAATACATAAATATTTGTCTTCTGGTTCTTTAGCATATTCCATTCCCAGAACACAAAACTATCACGTCCAGGATTTGAGTAGCCTACTAGTTACTGCACCTCAGGTTGGTGTGACCTGGTATGTTTATTGCAGCCCAAGCTCTGCAGAGCCTCATCGAAAACATCCAGGTTTCTGGCTTAACCAGCTAGGGATCCTTTGCTACCAGTCCGTTAGTGTTGATAAACCAGTGGAGAATTGTTGGAGCAGCCCCGTTCGGAGAAAATCAATTCTTTTGTCTGCCGATTGCTTAGTCATCTTTCCTTTTTTAGATTTGGGAATGGACGATGAAGGTGATGATGACCCAGTCCCTCTTCCAAATGTTAATGCAGCTATTTTAAAAAAGGTAAGATGCTGAAAGTCGCAGTATTACATACCGGTAATGAAACACGGAATTAATGATGGAGTTAGATACGTACCATAAAAACATTTTTTATGCGTTAGCACGAGCTTAAGCAGTGTGAGGTACAGGAGCACAGGCAGCTAGGCTGCCTGAGCACAGGGAGGAGGCTGGCAGCTAACAGCAGCCCTACAGGAACGACCTTCTGGAAGGCTTCCTTCCTGCGGTACTGAGGTGGTGCCTGACATCTGGGCATCCTGGCATTTCATGGCTTTAAAGCTCTGATTCTACTGGGATTCTGTGAACTGAGGTGACCGTGACATCCAAATGTGAGGAGAAAGGAGAAAGGACAGGCAGCGGTGGGGGTTAGTGGCAGTAAGCACGTTGTGCAGGCGCCGTGCTGGGTGGCACTCGAAGTGCTTCATAGACACCGTGCACACTTGGTGTTAAATTTAATAATAGAGGGTGATTAGTGTTGGGTCAAATGAGAAAAATGACAAAGCGTGTTGCTGTATCCTGAGATGATTTCTACTCTGAGCCAAATACGTGCTGGGCTGTGGGGTTGGGGTTAGGAATTAGTTCCCAGTGAAGGTATGGTTATAAAACTTGGGAATTATTTTGGGTTGGCAGAACCAAACGGGATTTTGCAGTAGACACCTATTCCTTTTAATTGTCTGGGTGATGAGATTTAATTTTATTTAAAATAACACCTTGGTTTGCAAGGTTTTGTTCTCTAGGTGAACTCTGTACTGTGGTGAACAAGCCCTGTTGGTAGCTAGTACCTCTCTGTACTCTTCCCCTTTATAGTATTCTGTTCAAAACGAATTATTTTTTTTCCTGTTCTTCAAATAGTGCAAAAGCCTCAAAATGAGGCTTAGGTTTTCTCTGCACAGTTCTGTGTTAGCTCAGGGCTTACTGTTAATACCAGGAGCTGCCTTTTAGGATCCAAAGTATTTAATTTACTAGCTACTGTCTCAAGCGGTCTTCTTGAAGGCTGTTGGACTCGAGGATGGGGAATTGATTCTTCTGAGATGAATCATAGAACATGCTCCATTACCTTGTATTCTCTAATATTAATCTAGAGGAGAAGGTACAGTTCTGAAATGAAGCTAAGTTAGAGTTGGGGTCTAATGGAAGAATCACTCGGATAAAAAAAATTAATACCAAAACTATAATTAGGTGATTCAGTGGTGCACCCATCACAAAGATGATCCACCTCCTCCTGAGGATGATGAGAACAAAGAGAAAAGAACAGATGACATCCCTGTGTGGGATCAAGAATTTCTGAAAGTAGACCAAGGAACACTTTTTGAACTTATCCTGGTAAGTACGGTCCTGAAGCAGAAAGACGGTGCCTGTGCAGTGCCTTCTGCTTGCGTGGTTTACAAACACGGTCCTCATGCTTCTTGAGGAACTTCTTAATGGGGGGAAA
Source organism: Nettapus auritus (assembly GCA_011076525.1). Lineage (NCBI taxonomy): Eukaryota > Metazoa > Chordata > Aves > Anseriformes > Anatidae > Nettapus > Nettapus auritus. The sequence continues at coordinate 16,653,155 of CM021777.1, forward strand.
TGTGGGTAGTGCAAGTCTTGGCCAAAGCTTTATTACTTTGTTTGTAGATCTCCAGTACTCCATTTATACTCATTCAGCTTTATTTAAAAATAAATAAATTGTACTTTCTGTGGTACTGTGACCCAGTCGTACTTGTCTTAGGTAGTTAACAGCAAGTTAACTGTTAGGCAAGGACGTTCTAGGTACTGTTACTTCAAGGTTCTAGCTAGAAGCTTCTCCAAGTGGAGATGTTGTGTGCGTGGTTACAGCATTTTACAGTGCTGTAAGCAGAATTTGGGTAGTGCATCTACAGAGGCAGAAAAATGATACCAAGGCTTTAAATTTGGAAACTCTTCTACAGGCTGCAAATTACTTGGACATCAAAGGCTTGCTTGATGTCACATGCAAGACAGTTGCAAACATGATCAAGGGGAAAACTCCAGAAGAAATTCGCAAGACATTCAATATTAAGAATGACTTCACTGAAGAGGAGGAAGCACAGGTACTTGATCTGGGTTTAATTATAATTTAGCTGGTTTTCTACTGAATTCATAATTCCATGCACGATCCAGCTGACTTGTTATTAACAATAAATGTAAACTAATGCATTAACTACTCAGAATTGGGTTGCTACTAGTAAAAGACCTTCCAGTGTACAGTGTTGGCAGCCCATTACGTGGAGAAGGTCAGAAAGCGTGTTGACTTCTTAGCTCAGATGTGTGTCTTGTGAGGAAGGAGGATTGCTTTTGGTAGTCTTAGATTGCGGTTACAGAGCTGTAGTAACAGTGCCGGTGTGTTTTTGCATGCGGCTTGGAAGGTAGGATGCTTAGATTCCCAACTCGAAGTCATTAATTCATCGCCTTAGAACATCAACAACAAATGAAGTGCCAAATGGTTGAGCTGGGAAAGATCAGACCAAGATACCTCGTTTAAATACGAGGGCAGCGAACTGTATGCGTTAGGGTCTCCAGTTCTATGTCATGAAGCGAGCAGTTAAGGTTTGAGCCAGTCCATTTGTGTTACTTGGTGAAACAGTTCGGTTCTGATCAAATCCAGGCACGAGAAGTCTCTTGATTGATACGGATAAATAGGTCAATTTGGAAGTCTTTGTAACAAACTGTGCATGAATAAGGGAAGCTGCTTCCACGCTCATGCCTTTCTGCGGTCAGTAATCCTGAACGCTCATGGGAGTTTGCAGCTAACTTGTAAAACTTCACCGCAGTGCACTAACGGTTACAATCTCCTTTCAGGTACGTAAAGAGAACCAGTGGTGTGAAGAGAAGTGAAGTATTGTGCCTGACACTCGAACACTGTAAGGATTGTTCCAAATACTAGTTGCACTGCTCTGTTCATAATTGTTAATATTAGACAAATGCAGCAGCAAATGAAGTTGTGTTAGCAGGATATTGTTCCCTTTGCATGTGTAGTGTTTTTTTTGAGTATAAATTTAAATCTGGGTTTTTACTAGTGTAATTGGATGTCTTTTTACTTTACTCTGCAACGAATAAAACTGATCTAAGTGTGGATTCTGTATGGGAAGTAGCACTTAAGGTTGTCATTTTCATTACGCTTTTTAACTGTTCCAAGTCCAGTTACAACTTTAAGCATTGACTTCACCATTGTAAATAAAACCACCTATGATTTCTTCCTCAAGAACAAAACACTTACAGGGTATTGATAGCTTCAGAGAGGAAAAAAACAAACAACTAAAATGTGTCTTGGGGAACTACGTGAAGTTTGGAAAAAAATGTTGCTGATTTCTTCCAAAAGCATTTTGGGAATATTAGTATTACTGAAAGCTATATAACTTTAAAGGTTGTTCTTCTGCATTAAAAAAAAAATAAAAAAAAATGTCCACTTTCTTTTCCTGTTAGTCTTGCCTGATAGACTAGTGTAAGGTGTAATCTAGGGCTAAGCAAGCTCCTGAGAGTTAAATTGGAATACTTCAACCATGTCTTGAAGACCTGCCTCTAGCTGTTAGCAATTGGAGAGTGTGTTGCTTTATGCACAGGACAGGTGTGTTTTTATACTTCTTGCTAAAAGTGGAATCCAGGTTTGACCAAAAATGACTGACATTACCAAAGTTAATATTATTGACCTGTGCATGCCATTAGTGGCTGTTTTTAGGCAATTTTAAACAATCCTTGTGATGTAGCTCTTTAAAACATGGTTTCATGTGTCCACAGGAAATCCTTTTGCCTCTGTATGTGATACTTCAGCTTGTAGAGACTTAATTATTGCATACAAAGCTAATGCAGTATCAAGCTTGACTTCTTTGGACAAAGCCACTTGCAACTAGTTAAACAGTAACTGGTTTCCTGATTTTTATTATTATTTTTTTTTTTACAGTTCCCTTATAGGGAGTAGGGGATGGTTGTGTGGTAGATCTTTGAGGTGTGCTCTTAGCTTGTATTGCATTCCATTCTCTGTATAAACCTTAGAGTAGGACGAACCTTAATAAACATACTTAACTCACTTTAAATGTGTTTCACTTCTGAATTAATAAAGGGCTTTTAAACTTTTGTTTGCAAATGGTTCTAGTTATTTGAAACCAGACGATCCTGGTGTCACTTACTACTGAATATACAAATACTAGTACAGAGGGAGCAGCTAATTGAAATAAAATGTTTGTATCTGTTTTAAATGACTACAATGCAAGTCACTAGTCAGTCACAGTGGGTGACTCAAATTAAGTCTGAAGCTAAATCCAGATGGATTTTTTTTTGATGGCTTACCAGCTTTTTAGGTAATCTTGCTTTGATGTCACCAGTAATGAAAGCATTCATAACTCGGTCTAAAGCAGCACTCAAATCCGTGCTTTGGATGCAGCTGCTGGTCACATGCTTATTCATAAGGCTGTGCCGATGGTATTGTCAGCGGGCATAAAATGCTCCAGCGCTGCAGATTTGGATGGATGGAGCAGCTTTCCCAGCATCCTGTATTGCAAACAATGCAACTCAAAGTGCTACTAGAGAAAAGCCTCTGATAACGATGCTTGTTGAATATTCAGCTTAACTGGGGTTCTTCCAGGAAACAAACCCATTGCTGTGCATGAAGCTAGTGTCCTGGGATCACCCGAGTTTTATCCCTGCAGTGCTGTGCTTCCACTACAGAAGCCTAGGACTGTAATTGTGCTCAAATAAACCGACGTGTGATTCCTTTAGGGGCTGGTCATCGGGCTGTCTCTTGGCAGCTGCTGCCTTCCGCGGTGCCTCACTGTGCTGGAGGATGAGGAAGAGACAGAGGCGTAGTTTGTCTTCCTTGTTACCCTGCTTCTACTTTGTTTGCACAAAACACACCTGTGGCAAGGCTAGCTAATTATTAAGACAGCTTGCCTGAGAAATAACCCCTTAGCTTCACCACGAAAGCATTTGACCACAGTGGCCTCTGCTGAAGCTCCGGAATCGTGCCAGTGGGCTGCCGATATGAGTAGTGCGCACACAACTCCTGCAACTGTGGCAGCAGAGTAGCGTGCACAACAAAGGGCTGTTGTGCTCAGAGGATTATTTATATAGCTGTGATCAATTCTAATGTTCTTAGTAGGCCAGGTCGTTAGGATTCCATACAACTTATTTTCTCTGCAATTGCCCTGTAGTGCTGTCTCAGGCTTCATTCAAATTCTGTAGCTGCCAGACGTGTATGTCAGTGAGAAAACACCTTTTTTAACCTCTCAGTGTCCAACCTCTCGATTGTCTCATCCATTTGAGCAATTAGTTCTGGGCTGTAGAGAACCAGCCTCAGTACGAAGGTGCTGTGAGATAGGCTGGGGTCCAGTGCAGCTGCTACGTGGGTTTTCCCTCTCCAGCTGTTGATGCCTGCTGTTGTAAGAGACCCTGGCTGTGCATTTTGGAATTTTTGAAAAGGAGACTGACCAACTTCTCATTGCTAAGCTTTATGTTGCTGTTTAACTTGTACGGTGCTGCAAGAATCTTCTTCAGTTCCAAGAAATAATGATCTGACGCCTTGGTAGGTTTATAACTTCCAGTGGCCTATTTTGAATAGCCAGTCTGGCAATTACTTTATTTATAAAGCTATAAACATATTTTGAACATAAAAGCCAAAAAATACAAACTCAATGAAGTAAAAAAATTACAACAAATGGTGGAGAATCATTGGACAAATGAAAGTACAGCTGCAAAACATTTATCCCTGCTACATACATACAGTGGTTTTACTTGGCTTAATGAAGTGGTATTTCCATGACTTCTACATTCAAACTGGTTTCAGGAATTCAAATACGTATTTCAAGAAAAGTTGAAATTGCTGTAAAAGAACTAAAAAAAAATCTTGTCGCGGTAAAAACTTAAGGGCAAAGTTTTCCTTCTGTTAAAAAAGAGCATTAACACAAAGTAATAACACTTCATATAGCATTTCTAAAGACACTTTTTTGGTATGAATAAAAGTAGCTCTGTTTTGGCATTGATCGTTAACCGTAGGGCACGTAACACAAGTTGTTCACCTTGCTGTTTTGTCTCAGAAATGGGCAGGTTAAAGGTCTATTTCTTGCATGTACTGGGGGGGGGGGGTGTTAAATTTTCTCAGACCAGTATAAATGTTACGGTGTACCAGGTGGAAATGGTGTTTGTACTGCAGTAGCCGAAGCCACAGGGCGAGGTCTGGCGATAAAGCTGCAGGCGCAGAGCAGAGCGCGGGGCCGGCACGACGCGACGAGCCCCGTTTTGGGGCATAAACGTAAGGGTAAGTGTAAGCGCTCCGTCTGCGCCGTGAGCACACAGGGAAAGGCTCCTGCAGGAGCGGAGCAGCAGCTTGCACCAAGGACACTGCAGGAATCGGATGGAGTCAACGTGGTGAGAGGAGGCTGCGATACAGATGGGCCTTTCCCTGGTCAGCGTGCCCTGAACCAAGGCGGGCAGCCCGAACGCCGTGGAGGGGCCCTGAGTAGCCTTGAAATAATCGGGTGAAAGTCCTAACGAGTTCTGAAATGAATGACGGCTGTTCTGGGCATGCCGGTGCTACTCGGTCCTTGGTCAAGACGTGCGGTTTAATACTGTTCAGGACTTCCCCCTAAATTTCCTCTGGTGTTATTTAAACACATCTGCTTTATTTTTTTTATACCCGTCTTTGCTTTGCTGCTAAGTTACATTTTACCCAACCACCAAATAGCGATCGGGTATTGCTCTGTGCCAGCTTTACGCCCAGTTTTGAGTTACGCTAGGCCACTGATGGGCTCAGTGGGGCTGATTTGTCAGCTGTGGCTCTTACAGTAGCTGACACTTGCACAGCACCTTACATCAGAGTCTCAATGAAAAATGGTCAGCTGAGACACAGCTTTTTTTTTAAAGATTTTTATATATATATAAGAAGAATCTATGTCAGTTCTGGGAATAGTCTGCTGAGTTCCTCTGTTCAGCACTGGACCTTGCTGTTGTCTGAGCTTTCTAAAATAATTTAAAACTGAGCAGATGGTGTGTTGGTCTAGTGCTATGTGCTTAACCCTCTGAGCGCCCTCAGTTGGCAGGCGCCTCAGGCAATGTCACTTCTCTAAGGGTTAAAACGACGTTCAGGTTTGTGCACGTAGCTTTCATTCAGTGCTTCTGAAGTTACATTTCCGCAGGAGAGGAATTAAGCAACAGGTTTAGATCTAAACTAAAACTGCAATTAAAAAGTCTACACTACTATAAGCAAAAGTTCCTAAATAAAGGGAATAAACCCAAAGATGCTCTACAGACTAATCTTTTTTTTTTCTTTTTTTTCTTTTCTTAATTTTTCGATCTTTGATGCATTAACTTGCTTAAAAAGTTTAGTCCAATGTAAAAAAATTAGGGTTTTTGTTTTTGTGTTAAGAAAAAAATATAAAAATATTTTTACATTATAAAGGTCATCTTAAATTTCTTGCAGTTCTACAATAATATTACTACATAATTTGCATTCAGTACTCTAAAACCTATTCTGTAAAGTAGAAAAAAATAGATCCCCCTCTCCCTCTGTCTGTTGTTATTTTTCTCTTCAGCAGTCTAGGGTATATTTATGTCAGGCAGATTCTGGTCTCTGTGACAAGTATGCAAACGTGAAGTAAATCAGTAACTTCGATTAATTTGGGATTTACATCAGTTTATGGAGATCAGAATCTGTCCACAGTGTTTCTGTTTGTCAAGCTCAACATATAAATAAAATACCAGAAACTGGTAAATGTTTTCAAGCTGGAGAGAAGACATTAACATTTGGCATCGTTACGGAGGTAGAGGGCAGATCTCTCAGAAAAAGCTAGAATGTTTTTTTTTTTTTTTCAAGTTCTACACCAAATCATGAAGAAAACGGTTTTGATCTTGCAGAGGGTAAGTACGGATTGTAAGCAGAGAGCAGGGCAGCGTGCTGCTCTGCTCCCGGCCTGCCCCAGATGAGGGGAGAGCCCAGAGGGGGCAGAGCACACGGCCGCCTGTCCTCCAACCCCTGCTTGCCAAGGAAAAGGCGCTCTGGGACGGAGCGTAGCGCTCGAGTACGGCCGTCGGGCGTTACGGCTTTACACAGGCTCCGTGCACACGTGCTGTGCTCCTCTGTGCCAGTGCACAGCTGGTTGCAGAGTTAGGCTTTTTGAGGCTGTTGGATGACAATTTTGGCTGTCCAGATCGGCAGTGACCGGAGTCACGACAGCAAGGGAGGCCCTGCACCGACCTGGGCAGCAGTCGGAGGTCAGACTTCAAGCGGCCGAGCTCCTGCTGTGCCTGGTCAGCCCCCGCTTTCCTCTGCCAGTGGGATCGACGTCTGCACAGAGACCTGCTACCTGTAAACAGTACCTTCCTGTCCTCAGACACGAAGCTTAAAAAATACACCTCACTTGTTTAAATATTTCTCTACCAGTCAGATCAGGGAGCTAGCATCGCTACATTTAGTCTTCAGACATGAGGGCTTTTGCAAAATGCTCCTAGTCCAGCTTTTCCAGCCCCGTGGTACAACAGCTACGGGAGATCTGTGACTGACTATGGTTTAAAGCAGCTCAGAAGGCAGGAAATGGAAGCCAGTGTTAGATTTATCGCACCTAGCACCTACTGCAGCAAGCTGGGGGTTCCTCTTTGCTTTCTGCCATACTTGGAGATAATGCAGTAAAAATAAAAAAAAAAGAAAAAGAAAAACCCCAAACAAACAAAAAAGCAGCACAGGGCAGGGACAACAGGCTTGTTTACTCATCAGCACTTAGAAATTTTGGCAAATATTTTTTTTTAACCTTTTTTTTTAAAGTCACTTTTCTATCTTTAACCCCCCCCCCCCCCCCAAAAAAAAAAAAAAAAAACCCAAAAAACCAAAAAAAAAAAAAAGAGTTTTCCAGCATCCTTAAATGTTTCCGTCGCCTAACTTTGCGAGTTTGACAGTGGACTTAGGGAATGTGGACGGGCCCTCCGGTGCTGTTCAGTGAGCAAAGTGTCTCGGCCAAGGCGGGTGGCTGGGCGCGGGGCTACGTCCCCGCGGGGGCCACGCTGTGCGCCGGGGGCTCCGCGGGCGTGCGGGGCGAGCGCTGGGCGCTCGGTCCGGAGGAGCTGGCGGCCGGGCCGGCGTGGGCCAAGACGGGGAAGGGGTCGGGAGGCTCTCGGTGCGCGGAGGCAGCGGGGGCTGCGGGCTGGTCTGAAGGGAAAGCAGAGGGTACGCGTTGGAGTGCATCCAGGGGAGAGGGAGGGGAGTCTATAGCACTTCCATCGGAAGAAACTGGGCTGGCACAGCGTCCTTCTCCTTGTAAGTACCGAATGCACTTCTTTTTCCTCCTAAGAACAGTGAAGAGAGTTAGCCGTGAATAGAGGGCGAGCGCGCGGTCGCGCACCAAAGGGCGGGTGGCACGCGGTGCGGGCGAGGGGCTCGCAGCCGGCCCTGCGGGGGGCTCTGGGTGGCCATGACCGAGTGGCCGTGGGCTTGTGACCGTGTTGCGGTGGCCGTGGGCTTGCGGCCGTGACCGGGTGGCCGTAACCCGGTGGCCACGGCCGCTCCCGGCTCCCTCAAGCGCGTGGCGGCGGCTCCGCGCCGCGCCCGCCAGGGGGCGACAAAATGGCGGCGGGGCCGGGCCGCGGGGCGAGGCGAGGGCAGGGCCCGGTGAGGACCAAAGCCCGGCCCGGTGAGGGCCAAGGCCCGGTTCCCCCGTGCTGTGGGCACAAAGCTCTGGCCGGGCCAGGGATCCCCGCTGAGATGCGGCACAACCGTGCCCTTCTTGTTTGCCTTGCGGGATGTAGCCACGGAGGAGCATCAGGTCACGCTGACACCGCGCTCCCCGTCGTGTTTTTGGCTCTCCTCCTAAGGCAACTTAAGTCAACCCAAACTCTTAAGGTCTTAAGAGTGTTTTTGCCTGTAGCACATTTCCTACCACCCTCCTAGATTTGCACGCAATGTATCATCTACTTAGCTTTTTTTTTTTTTTTTTTTTTTTTTTTTTTCTGCAGCAAAAGCCTCTGATCTCAGCCTATTCATAACATCTCTGAATCCCCAAATACTTCGCATTCATTCCTGCCTCTGACGATGACTCAGTGACACGGCTGAGTTGAAAGCACTCAATAGGCTCGTGAGGAAGGAAGAAGGCCTGCCTTCAACACGGTCTGGCGGGCCGAGGTCCTGCCTGGGATGCTAGCGCAGCTCTGAGCCGTTCACAAGACTCATTTGTCTCTGGAGCACCCATCACCTTTAAACTGCTAACTAGGCTAAGGAAATGCAGCCAGGACAGTGCTACCCTGCACACTTCAGCCCATGGCTTTCCTGTCACTGTGATCTGTCTCCTCTGAAGCTGAGACACAAGCACAAAGTGCAGTGCAGACACATACACATGGAGCAGATTTGGCAGAGGTGTGTGAATGAACCTGCCCCCAGACTTCTGCTGCAAAGAGCAGCCGGGGACAGCTCTGCTCACAAAAAGGGTTTCATAGAGAAGTACCCAGCTGGTGACAATCACTCCCCGCTAGCCCCACACTCCTAACTTCTCCTAACATACTCCTAACTTCTGCTCCTATGTTGGATGTGCTGTCCCCTGTTGATCTGGGGGCTCAGAAATACAAGCCACACATTGTCCTTTCTGTAACCAGGCTTGGGCATGATTTCACTGCATCCCAGGACAATTCTGCTCTTTGGTACCAAAAGCAGGAATATGTAGCCTGTGTTTACCTGAATTCCAGTTGCCATCTCACACATGGAGATGACCTGTTCCTAGCTATTCAAGTGGCACCTCACACTGCCTTTACATGCTCTGTATGGTTTTCCTTCTCTTCTCCTGACAGATCCCTCATGTCACCTGCTCTGAATCCTCTGGAGCAGCTCAGTACAGTTTTAAACAATACAGCTCTTGAGATGTCACCTTAACACTAGTGAGGGAACAATTCCTCTGCTGGAGATGTTGTTAATGACTTTATAGCTAAAATAGCTAAAAAGAATGTCTTCCTCCTGCTCAGCTCCCTGCCTCGACTGTCTCATCTGAGGAAAACCGATCAAATGGAGAACTTGCTAATGCGGGCACACACCTTTCTTTGATCTTACTAATGAAAAACCAGACAGTGTTGGAATATGCATTAACTAGCCCAGTATTAAACATGACTTTGCACTGGATATGAACAAGAGAAGTGGTATTACTGCTGTCAGTGTCATAGTTAGCTGTGGTGACCCAATTAATGTGATATGAAACACGACAGCCCTGCTGAATGGAATATTTAACACTGAGGTTATTTTGCACGGGCTGTAATTTCCCAGAGCAGACAAACCTCAGGACAAGCTGTATTTCCCACAGACATTTCAGGAGTAGCTGCAGGACGGAGAGTTTCAACGACCTACTTGTGAGGTGATACAAGTCTATCCATTCCATCCACTGATTCAGTTAGATGTAAAATAATGGAGAAAAAGCAGATCTGATCCTACAGAGTGTTGATAATGAAGCATTTAGTGGGCTAGGGCTGGCATGGCTACCATACAGCTAAAAGGATTTATCCCTGTCCTTTAGGAACTACAGCACCCTGGAGCATTTTGCCCTGGTGTAAGGGGGGGTGAGGGTGAAACCTCCAGAGCAGGCCCACCCAGTTGTAACCAGTTAAACTCTCCTCCCGTGGAGTGGGAATCCTCTGGTGGGCATTGCTCTCCGCAGGCATCGGTGACCACAGCACGCAGGACAGAAGCCTTTGAGCTGGCAGCGGCACGTTAGTACAAAGAATTGCAGAAAAGACGTGACTAAATAGTGTTTGAGAGGCAAAAGTTTTTTTAAAAAGCATGCTAAGGTCTACGAACACTTCAGCAGCCTGTGTTAATCGGAAGCAATGCAGAGGGTTAGCGCTGAAGCTGAGTTAAGAGAGTTCAAAGTCGGAGCAGAGCTGCCCCGGACCTGCTGTCCCTCGGCTCTCTGCCACGTGCCGGGTGTCCCTCTGGACATTCAGTTTCTTAATCAGTTAAATGGTCCTTGATGATACCATCCACCATAAATGCAAGCAGGGGATGTTTTGAAGCTACTCTGAAGAAGTAAGGAATTCCCAGGGGAAGACGCAGCGCTTGCTGCTGCCCGGGTGCAGGAAGGGGTGGCAAGGTGCGTGCCCAGCCTCCTTGCTCACACCCGTGACACAGAGGTCTCCCCAAACCCACCAGCTGATGGTCTGGGACCTTGGACAGCCTGGGTCAGCCAGTGACTAAGCACTGGATTCAGAGTTGGATGGACTAACTTATCTTCCTCGCTTGACACAGCAGTAAGCACGTTAAGCAATACTTCTCGCTGTGCTTTCTGCTTTTGCTTGTCTCCAGCACATGGGTATGGAAACCTGGAAATGCACCTGCTGTGCTGTGAGCCACAGACCTCTGTCCAGGTCCAGGAGCCCTCCCTGAGCTTTTTCTACCAGGATGCGTGTGCAGACACCCTGAGCCAGGTACTGCTGCGGTTCAGGCACTGTGCTCCACTGCTGCCTTTCCGTGGTCATGCCCTAGAAGCCACGAGGCGTGAAGCTCTTGCAAACTGACTCATTGCTTGAGGCTCTCCCACCCCACGGTGGGTGCTGCAGAACTTCAGGGCCAACAAGGGTACACCTCGGATTACACGTTAAGTCCCAGGATAAGCAGGGAAAACCTTCACTACTCGCTACTGGCCCCGGAGGGCTATTTATGTGATAGGAAATCTTAAACAGGGGAAGAAAGCCCCACACCAGCGTCACCTGGAAATGACCTTTGACGACCAGGGAGGTTCATCAGCCAACGACCACGCAGAGCACCACAGGAGCATTGCCCGTGGAGGCTGACAGACACGGCGTGGAGCTGGGACAGCAGCTACAGAGGGAGCCCGAGCAAACCCGGCGCGCCGCCGCAGCACCGTGCGCAGCCGAACCCGCTCGCCCAGGAAAACCCCGCGAGGTGCCGAGGAGCCGCCAGTTGCCGATACACACCTGCACGGGCCGCACCAGTCCGTTTGTTGGTTGAGGCCAAAGCGAGCTCTGCATTTCTTAGGAGAGGCGGGATCTGAACACAGAAGCATGCGTGGCGGAGAATGGGCAAGGCAGAGGCACAAAGAGGAGGAGGAGCAGGAGGAAGAAAAGAGGCAACATCATTTCAGCCACTTAACACACCACTAACAGACTACAATCCCCTTTTTTTGGTTCTGCAACGGTGCCGGCACCACCTCTCCTGTAAAAAAGCGAGCGTTAGGCAAAGTCAGTGATGGCAGCTGGGGAAGGAGCTTTGGGAAACAGCCTCTGTCTGAATTCTCCTGGATTTTGCTCTCTCATCGTGCTTCCCTAGCTCAGCTACAGCACCAGAAGTGGGCACTCACAGCTCGGCTCCAGGAAATGCAAGCAATTACCAGGAAATTCACGGCTTTTCGTGACGCATCCAATTTCTTAGGTTTGGGAGAGCTGCCAAAGGACAGCGACGCTGCCTGCTGTGCCTGAATCCTTACCTGCTCCCTGCCTTCCCAGCAGTGCCTAAACGGGCTGCCAGCGAGCGCGGGCTGCGGGCGGAAGAGAAGAGAGGAAACGTTGCAGAAGCAGGTGGAAAGCAGAGGTAGCACCGCGGAGATCAGCCCCAGCCATCCTGCTCTGTCCCCTGCCTTCCCCTTCCAGGTTTGATGGAAAAGCCACCCTCCGTGGCCTTTCCTTCAGGCACATCGTGCTTTTTTCTCCGGTGCTGCAATAGGATTCGAAGGCTTTCTGTGCTGGATTCACACTGCCTCTATCGGCCACCACCAGTGCTTCCTGTTGCGTACCAGGCTTTCAGCCCATAATGGGCAAAATTAGTGTTTTTGTATCACACACAAGCCATTTGGGTATGCACATATATACACGCTACACATAAACCTAAATGCTCGAATTCTCCCTTGCAGTCTAGGCACTGAATGCCTTAACAGTGTTAACCAAATCGAGATATTACTGGGACATTCTTAAGGAACTGCTTTTTATGGATAATCCAAAGAGCTCATCCTGCAGTGATTAATGAGATAACTCGAACTGTGTGTGTTAATGTGGGCTGCAGGATTCCGGCTGTACGGCCCCGTAATCCCCGGCAATCACATCAGCAGAGCCAGGGCTCAACCTGCGGGTCGTAACTTGAAGGATGTGCGATGCCGCAGTGTGCAGGGATGGTCTCCTGATGTTTTACAATGGCTGCTTACTGGAACAGACGTGATTAATTCCCAGTATGGTAGAAACGCTCCAGAAACCAGCACGGGAATGGCCCTGGATGACGGGAATGTGTGCGAACGGCTCAAACCTGTCAAAGGGCCTTTGCTGATAAACAGTGTGGTGCGGGGAGGAAACCTGTCCTAGTTTTTAGTCTGACTTTACTTGAACTCTGCCTTATTATGAAAAGTGAAACAAATTTTGGGCAGTGCCAATCTTCAGGCCTCTCACTGCATTTAGTCCCGCACGCATTATTGACTCATTTGAGAGCTTTCCTTAACGGTACCTGTAGGGCCAACGGGGGCATTCACCTGCTTGTTACGAATAATTAACTTTAGTGATAACATGAAGTAATCCACTTGCCAGAATCTGATCTTTTCAGTTTCTAGTTCTAACATCTATGAAAAACTCACAGCAATGCTCATTTACTGCCTTTAAAACTGTGCAGTTCGTTAGTTGAGATCAGGAAAATGAAAGGAACCACGGTAGAACACAACGGCTGCTGTGGATTATCCACTCAAAAAGCACGGTGGCGGCCACCAAGGAGCCACGTGGCTTGGCACGGCAGGATTTACCTGAATTGGAATCTTGTTGCTTTTCCCGTGTCCGTCTCTTCTTTTTCCCCTAAGAAACACAAAGAAAAGCCCATTAGTCCGTGCTCCCAGCAGACCAGGGATGCCCCTCGGTGTTTTCAGGGCTGCGGGGCTGGATTGGGCCCTTGGGAATGCCGCGGCTGCATGCGGTGCCGGCCTGGTGCTCCGCAAAAGAGACCCGGGGGGAACTCTCAGAGCAACCACCAAGCCAACCGCCCGCACAGATGGCTACGGCTGTCGTTTACATGGCACAAATTTGTTCTGGGCATGTACGTTTTCTCAGCAACAACCCTAATTGTCAGCATCCCTGCATCCAGCACCGCAGGCGTTTTGACTCATCCCCGGCATGCCCAAACCAGCAGGAGATGCGCGCGTTCGCAGGGGCAGCAGCAGGAACCCGGAGACGGAGGGCACGGCGCTGGCAGTTCTTCCTAACATCAAGCCTCGATCCTTTTGGACAAGGCCTGACAGTGCTGCGTGAGCCCACAGCCACGCTGCAGATGCAGCTGAGCCCCTCGTTCATGCTGCAGCCCCCTTGAGATGTTGCAAAATAAAATTTGTAGTGCATGCGGTTAGAGTATGGCTCTTCTTTGCAGGACATTATTGTGAACGATCTCCCAGCTCTGCTGCTCAATTCAAAGAAGCCCAGGAGTAAATCCCACTGAGGTTTCACCTGCACGACACGGCACGGCTCTGATCTAAATGTATTTAGGGAAATGGTGTGGTAGTGGCTTTCACCCAGTGCTTTTGGTCTGTGTGACAAGGTGATTACTAGAGGTTTTCATCCTCTGCACCAACCTGAGCAAACTGCTCCTCTCCTGGCTGTGGGCAGCAGCTTGTTGTGGCCCAGCAGCATGAACCCAGCTGATGGGTGAGAAATGGGACTTCTGTTTTAAAACCACAGCGTGTTTCTGCTGATCCCTTGGACTACTGCAGAAACCCTCGGGAGCTCTGTCCCCGACAGCCCAGGAGACTCTCGGGGGGCTCGGGGGACGGGAACAGACAGCTCTGTGCCGCAGCTGCTCTGCCAACTCCCGCCAGCACACCACAGCCACCCTACGTGTGCCAGCTGGGAATGCCACCCACTATCACTTTAATTAATAGATTTAACTAAATTAATAGAATTAAACAAGATTTACCACTTGCGACTGAGGCTGTACGAGCAGCAGCTCGCTCTCCTGGCATGTTCTAACTCCTCCTCCATCTTTACGTTTCTATAAACCATGTGCCCTGTTCCAGCACCTTCCCTGTTTCCAACACACACTTGCTCCTGACACCTGGACAGAAATTGCTCAGTGACCCGTAACCAGGAGGAGCCTCCCTGGTTTCAAACAGGAAAGTTTGTGCAAGTCCCTGGAGACTTAAAAAATACTCATCTCTCTACTACTTTTTTTTTTTTTTTTACTCGTCTCCCTGCTTCAGTGCCCTTGCAGCTCTGGACCCACCTCTCATTCATGTGTTTTCTTCACTCCCTAACAGCAGAACACACCCCCATCCCCACATTGCCTCCCTGACCCCAAATACGTAACAACTCCCCGCACCTCCTAGTGACCTCCTTAACGAGGGCACGGTGGAGCTGGAGCAAATCTGGCCTGCGTGGGGAGCACAGCTTGCAGGCTGCCTTTGACCTATGACTTTTTATATGACTTCTTGTGGTTTGAGTGAAGGTGGAAAGCTCCGAGCTGCGGTAAGCTTCTTCTTCGGTGTGGGAGCAACTGTATTTCCTGCCTGATATCCGCGTCACGTGCCGCGGAGGTGACCTACATTCCTCCTCCTTGCTCGAGCTCCAGAGAGAAAAGCTTCTCTTGCAGCGACCACGAGACCCGGAGCAGCTGCTCGCCGCTGCTGGGAGGGAGAGCTAACGTGCTCCGAGCTCGGAACAACTCTTGTGGAGCAGGGAGCCAGGGCTTTCCGAGAGGAAACGTGCAGGAGGGATGCGACTTCGCTGGAGGAAGTGCTTGGGTGTGGAGGAAGATGATACCTGCTTGCTGCTGCCCTCCAGAGACGCTGGCTGAGACTCAGGGATGCCCGCAGAGAAGCATCCTTTGGTGCTGCCGCGGCTTCTCTACGGGCATCCCTCGGGTCTCAGCTGGCACTGATCCTGCAAAGATGCTGAGCTCCCAGTCTGCGCTTGCAAGGAGGCAGGGGTATCTGTGCTGTCGTAGGGGAAGCAACTCGGGGCTTCCCAGAACTTCTCTGTTTTTTTCTGCATCTGCACTCCATTTTTAATTGTCGTTTTGTTATTTAAGGACGTTTTGGTGGAGTTTGGGCTTCCTGAGCAGTGCTCGAAGAAAGGGTAAGGGTGGGCTGCACGGCTCCAAGACAAAGAAAGTGGCTGGGAGGGAAACGACGAAGCCTTGGATCAACCAACAGAGCCTTGGAGTGGATGGACAGACATCTGAAGATCTCCGTGTGCTTTGCTTCGGGTCCCTGATGAGCCTGCTGGGCAGGGCTCTTTACATGGGAGATCAAACCCGTCGAGAAAGCCACTAGAAAAGACGGCATCTCCTGCGTCGGGAGCGCTGCACCGCCTGTGGAACCTCGCTTACCACGCTGCCTTTTGCATTATTAATACAGCTAAGAGGAAATGAATTCTTCTAATGCTCACTTTTACATGCTCCACCGAGTAGCCCGGAGGCTCGCCAAACGCCAGCCCTGCTACCTGCAAGCGGGACGTGCAGCGGGCAGAAGATCCACCACGCTGTGCTGTGCTGTGCCTCCAGCTGGGCTGGGAGCTGCCACCACGGCCACCCCTCCCTGCTGACTCCTCTCTGCCCTGTTTGGGACCATTTTTCCCCATTTTTTAAAATCTGTAAAGATTTTTCTCTTCCCTAATGGGAACCTTGCTTGGGAATCGGCCTTGCTGGAGAGCTGGGTCTTGCTCGCAAGCTCGCAGAGCAAGCAGTGCTGCTGTCTGCGTTTGCTCAGGCTGCATTTGAATGCTTTGAACGTGGCGTGCTTGATTTGCTTACAATCCTCTGGTAGTGGTGGCTGGGGTGGGATCAAAGTCCCAGAGGGGCAGGCACCAACTTGGTCACCCAGCGAGGGCAGCAGACGAGCCCGCATGGGCCGGAGTACTGGGGCTGCTGCTTGGGACATGGACACGCCGGGAGTCCCAGAGCTGGACTGAGCACCCTGTGAGGCTGAGCTCTGCGTGGAACTCATGCAAAGCAGCTTTTCCTTTCCTATTTTGCATTTTTAAAGATTATTTTCCATGATTATTACGATCCTGGGAGCAGAAGCCCTGCAGAACAGAGCTGCCAGCACGCAATTCAGCAAATCCCCCCAAAATTGCAGCCTGTGCTTGGGCTCAGCACCCACGGCCGGGGCTGTGGAGCCCGCGGTACCCAGCCCGTTGGTCTAAAGGCAGCTGGGGAGTTACAACATCCACGCTGTACCTGTGCCGTGCTGAGCAGCCAAGGGAATGCTCCAAGTACAGCTGAATTTCTACACACACCATACCACCAGAAACAGCATTACCAGGGACAACGGGGACATCAGCAGGCATCGATTTTTACCCCCCCCCCCAGGTCATTTTTGGGCCATTTTGGGGGCATTTCTGTGGGAACCCGAGGTGCGACACCACTCACGTAGTTGTCCCGTGCGGACCAGCCGGGGTAGAGCTGCATGTGGAGCTGCCGTTCCTTGCGTGCAAGCTCGTAGTACTTGGCCTGCTCCTCCCGGGACAGCGCGTGCCACTGCAAGGACAAGCACAGAGCTGAGCTGGGTCCCCTCACCCCGGCCCCACCAGCTCGAATCGGGCTCTAGGGGATGAGGGAGAAGCACCTGAAGGCGGGTGCCTCAGAGCAGCTGCAGGGGACGGGGATGCTGCGCTGGTCACCGGTCCCGCTGGGGACCTTGCCATCTCAGCATTGCTACTGAGGTGCAAGATTTCCCTTTTCTCCCACTTTCGGGTCTTCCTGCACCCTGCTTCCAGCCTGAGGATGCTCCCAGCAGGTGAGGGGCAATGCCTCCACCACCACCAAAACCCCGGCCTCCACCAGAGTGACGGGAGAACCCCCTGCACCCCCGCTCCCCTGCCCTCGTTTCTGGGGGTGTCCACACGCCCCCCGCCATGGCACAAGCCCCATCACTGCCCTGCTGAGCCCCACGCTGCTGCTCTGCTCCCCTGGACCCCCCAGGGGACACCGGCCCTGGCCACGGGTGCGCAGCACCGGGCCTCGCCTGCCCTTACCCTCCTGCCCAAGATCTGGTTGATGGCTGCGCTCTCCTTCAGGGTGCACTCAGCAATGACTTTCGCCCGCATCTCTTTCATATACAACATGAAAGCGTTCAGGGGCTTCTTGATAGTGGGCTTCTTGGCTTCCTTCTCTCTCTTTGGTTCTGGCTGAGGTTTCCTTGGCGGGGACAGAAGAGGAGCAGTCAGTGTCAGAGCCACCCCAGCACCGAGCAGCAGAACGCACGGTGCCAAACCCACCCGAGGGCACACGCAGGGCTCAGCACCCAGCCCTGTGCCCACATCACAAGGGACAACTGAGGGGGACCCCGAGGTGTCAGAACTGTTCGGGAGCCTGGTGGCACCTCCAACTTACATGTTTCGGTCGTAGTGCTCCATCTCTTGCTTGCCAGAGTGGGGCACGATGGCGGGGTGCGGGATGCCGGTGGTGTGCATGCCGGAGCCCAGCATCAGCGGGTGAGTGAACCTGCAGGGGAGATGGGCGAGCCGTGAACCACCGGGGCGGCCACGAGGGCTGTGTGGGGAGCAGCAAGGCCACAGCGGGCCAGCCCCGGCAGCCACAGCGGTGGCTCTCCCTCGGTGGCACTCTGAAGAGGCAGAAGCAGACGGCAAGCGGAGGACACGGAAAGCGAACCCGCGGCGGCACGGCCTCCTTCGCCTGGGAGGCTGCAAAGTCTGGGGAGCGAGTGAACGCAGCGGGGAGCGGGGATTTGGGGCATCTCTTCCCTTTTTCCTTGGCTCCCCGGAGCGCCCCTGCCAGCCGGGCCGAACGCACGCGGGGAGAGGCGGCCGGGTGCCGAGCAGCGGCTGCAGAAAGCAGCCCGCGGCGTGAGCCAGCCTCGCCGAGATCAAGGGCGCTTTTAACGAGCGCTTTCAGACACTCAGATCTCTGTTGCTGCAATATCTTATTAGCGCTGTAGGAAGGAACAACAAACTCAAACCAACGTTTGGATTTGAGAGATTAGGACCACCCCACACCTTTCTTTTAACAGAAAAAGCATAAGTCTGAACATGAACCAAACTGCAACTCTAGGAGGTGCACCTCGCCTAAGCAATGTTATCCACCAACACAGAAATGAGATCATGAGAGGTCTCGCTAGCTTTCAAGCTTCATTAGCTCTCTAGAGTTTTAGAGGGTAAAGCCAGAGCAGTCGGCTCTGCCAAGCTTGCCACTTTATGACTGCAGCTTGAGATGGCAGAATCGCCCATGGGAGATGAACTGTTCATTAGATATGCTGGCACAAAAAGAAAAGCTGTTTAATTTAATCCACCAGCACCGTCTGAAGTCTGATCCTTATCTGACCAGGTGTACTTTGCTCGTTTGTCTGCAGCAGCGCTGCAAAATCCTCCCCTCTCTCCTCTGCGAGCGGGAACCCCTGTGCCACAGCCGGGGAGGCTCCGGGGCCCCGCAGGGAACCGTTAGCTCGTCCTGCCCGTCGCCTGCGAGGCCACGAAAAGCGATGCCTCGGAGAGCGAGGTGGGCTGGCAGCACGCTCCTGCCTCTGCTGCATGGATTCGGGTTTGCGTGGACAGGGGGTTGCATGGAGAAGGGTTTTTGCGTGGACAGAGGTCTGTCTGCGTGGTTTTCCTGCGGGCAGCCTCCACTATCTGCTCTTCAGGACAACACGAAGCAGAAGCAAAAGCTGGCGCGGGAGAAGCCGGGAGCCAGGGCTGGGCTTTGCCCTGCCCACCAGCTTGCCCAGAGGTACGGGGCTCTGCGGTTCCCAGCCACAAGGGACGTATCCTGCTCCCTGGGAGATCAGTGGGGCCTGGGTGACCAATTTGGCCCTGAGTGACCATAAAGAGGCTGAAACCTGCAGGGGTGCGAAGCAGCGCAGCCCCCGTCCCCTGCTGGGCTCTGGGCTCTGGCTGCGAGCAAGACTGCTGCAGGGGGAAGGCCAGCGAGCGCCTGCCCGCTGCCCATCCTGCCCTAAGGCTGAGCCCGAGTAAAACACATCGCCATCTGCAAAGCAAAACTCAGCCCTGCGCCTGGGATGTATTCAACGTCACGGTTAGAGACAAGGGGGGAAATCCAGAGCAATGGATTTCACCCCCTTTTCCCAACGCTGAGCCGAAGGCAGGGATTTCTGGCTCCGTTCTGCCTTCTGCTGCTGAGAACCCAGTCGCTGGGCATCCTCCCTGGACGCTCGGTGTTCCCGTGGGCGCCTCCTCGGCCGGGCACGGCCTCAAAGCGGCTGCCCCGGGGCTGGTGCGGGGCCGCTGCGGGGCCGCGCTCTGCTGCAAGCTCCTACTGCACACACTGCAAGCTGCGGGGGCAGCCGAGCCGCTGCCCCGGCTCACTCATACTCACCTGGAGAAAGAAGCCCCAGCGGAAAGTGCTGACGAATACGGCTGTCTAAATCCACATGACGGGAGCGGATAGACAGACTGGCTCTGCCTGGGATCGGGAAGAAAGAGTCTATCAAGTATCTCCAGCCACGTGGCGTTTCCTAAAGATACCCTAACGGGGCTCGGAGCCGGGGGCAGCGCGGGGTCTGGGCTTTGTTTAAGGGAAGCTGGACCTCCCTGCGGAGCTCGCGTCCAAACCTGACCCCCCTCCACCCCCAGTTTCAGTAGCTCTGCAGCTTTCTTTGAGTTTAGGATCTTGGCAAAGTCAAAATGCGGAGCTGTGCGGAAAAATTAGGAGAGATTGCTGTTGCAGGGATGAAGTGAAAGGGCACGGTTTGACCAGAGAACTGCAGCCTGGTGCAGAACTGCACCTCCTCTGCCCCACATGTCCCAGAAAGGCTCCGAGTGCCCCTGCGCATCCTCAAAGGGATGCCTCTCATTTTTAAACAAGCCCAACACCAGGTCCTGCTTTTCTTTTTCAAGTTGTTTCACACTGGGAATCGGGCATGTACCAGACCTGGAGCTGGAAATTATTTTTGAGATAGTAAAATAAATATGAAGGAAGTTCCTGGTTGTTCTCAGCACGGGAAAGCCCCCACGTTTTCATATGGAGATAGCTCAAAAACACCTTGGTTTGTTCTGTACGGCTGCCAAAACATGCTCCCAGCCTGAAACCGCGCGTGGAAACCCAGACGCCTGGGGAAGGCGAGCCAGGATGTTCAAACCCCAAAACGCGGCTGCACGGATGCTGCTCGTGCAGAGCTGCCAGATGGACAGCCCCGGCTACTTCCAGCACCGATAACCAGCAGCAGCCCGTTACCAACAACCACAGCACCATCCTGCTGCCCCCATGTGCCAGCGGCTGCTCCGGGTAAAGCTGGCTTCTGCCCGGCAGGAGCATGGTAGTGAAGCCCTCGAGCCGTGCTCAGGGCAAGGAGGGCTTCTGTTTCTGGCTCTCTGGGAGCTGCCGTGTCTCGGCTTGAAGGAGATCTGCAGGATGTGTCTGTAGGATGGGGAGGGAAGGCGCAGGGCTCGGCCAGGCACGCTGCCCTCTGCACGGTGGCGGCGGCAGTAACTCCCCGACCAGCCAAGCGCTACCACATCGGGAACCCGAGGTGGCCTTGGAAGCCAAACGGGCCTTCTGCAGGGCTGGGGAAGCATCCAGCTCCATCCAGGAGTGACATTCGCTGCTCCAGAGACCAAGGCATTGGGGTACAAAAGGAGCTGTGTGCTCATACCCTCATCCCGAGTGGTTCTGATGTGCCAGTGAACGTGACTGCCAAATCAGCCCCGCATGGCCGGGCAGCGTCACCCTGGCCTGGCGGTGGGAGATGTGCTGGGCCAGCACCGTGGGGTGGACGGGGCGGCAGCGGGGCCGTGGCTGGATTGCCCACGTCCTGCTGGGGCTCATCGCCAGGCTCCTGTCAGCATTCTCCCTTGTCTGGACTCCGGGAGGCCGTTATCGGGCTCTCACCCAGCTAATTGCAGAGGACAGTCGGGCAGCTCCTCCTGCCGAGCCTTGTGCCCGGCTCCTGCTGGCCAGCTGGGGAGGAGAAGCCGCCTCCTGCAGCCGGTGGGTGCTCCCCATCCATCCCCATCCCATCCCTGCCCCCGTCCCATCCCCATACCCTGCAGCCCCTCGCCTCCTGCACAGGGTCAGCACTGCTGCGGCTTCAGGCACAGGGCTGGGCACTTTGGGAGTGGTTTGGGGCTCTTTCTGTGAATTTGAGGCAAGCAAAAATAGGAGAAAGGCCTCTCGCAGACACCACACGTGCTCCCCACTCCGTCAGGCCGGCCTGCCGTCTGTGGCTGTGCCATATCTGCTCTATTAGTCACCGACGTGCACGCCTGGCGAGGTTTATCGAGGATGCCAAACCCCACGGACGCTCGGTGCTGTCAGTGGTGCGGCTTCCTCCACGAGCAGCCTCCCGACAAAGCCTGGGGGAAAAGCCGGCCTTTCCCCGCCGCACACCGGGGCTGCCTTTAGCAGCTTCCCACCCCACGAGTGGCCCTCGCGTTTGGGAGCTCCTGTCTCACCCCCAGCTAATTCTTTCATGTTACAGCACAGTCACCCCACTGCTTGTTTTTCCTGAGGATGAATCACATCATATGAGGAGTTAAATCATCGCCCGAGAGTAGCAGATTTAGCACAGAAAGCAAAACGCCATCTCTTTGAAGCCGAGCTCTGTATCAAAGGCCTCAGCCTCTGTTTCCTGGTGGTTAAATATCTGGAACACGAAATCCATAAACAACAACAGCCAAAAAAGCTAACTTTTTACTTTGCGTTTGAATGCGTTTGGTGATTTGTCCTCATACCTGGATAGCTCTGCCATGTTTTATTGGGGTTTAGTCAGCCAGCGGCAGCAGGGAAGTGCCACTTGTCCCCTGCCACCTGCCCTGCGCCCCGCAGCCCCCTGCCAGCCTCCGCCACGTCCTCCCATCGCCGGCACCAGGGAGGCTGCCAGGCTCAGGTCCCTGCCAGGGGACTCATTTTCCTGCATCACCTCCCGAGAGGCACCGCGGACGCAGCATCCCGTGCACCACGCTGGCAGCACGCTCCAGGAAAGCCCTGCTTGTGCTGAAAACCCCAGTGAGGGAAAAAATCCCCTCCTCCTCCAAAGGAGAGGCTTGGCTGGGATTAGAGGAGGTGGGAAGAAGCCCTCCCTCCTTCCCAATCCAGTGGTTTTCAGTCCAGCAGGTTGTCCCCTGCTCCAAGGATGCCCCAGGCAGGATGAAGCCCTCAGCCTCCCCCCGGACCTGCTGCCCACCCCTGCACGGGGTGAAAGCCCCCTTGTGAAAGCGGGGGCTGCACACAGCCAGGGAAGCCGACCCCCGCGTGGATCCCACACTCACCATCCCATCGAGGGCGTGATCTGGCCGACCCCAGCTGGGGGGAGCGGGTAGAAGCCGGGGATGTCCGAGGTCTGGGAAGGCCGGTGCACTCCTGGGAGAAGGGAGAAGGAGGTGAGCTGCAGCCAGCACTGACATGGACCCTTCCCAGCCCCATCTGCTCTGCCCATGGGCACTGGTGGACAGCAGGACACACAGGTGGAATTGCTGTCTGCGGGAGGCAGGGCACTAAAGTCACGGTTTTCTTTGCTGTGGGACTCTGCAGCACCTGGGAGCCCGGAGAGCCTGTGCACAGCCAGGGTCAGCGCTGTTCCTACAGCCCCTGCCCCATCGCTCACCCCCGGGACCCCAGCAGCGATGCTCCAGTGGGTGTCACTGCTAGCTTGGCTTTAAATAATTTGGGTTTAGAAGCGATCGTTTCACAGGCTCTGTGGGTGCCCAGGCACTGGGAAGGAGGGGATGGGGCCAGGTGGGAATTCTCCCTCTGTAAGGGGAATCCCTGTGTGGTCTCCAGCCCAGCATCTCCCGCTCCTGTTGGCTCTGCCGGGGTTGGGAGCAGCCTTGGAGAAGCTGGAGAATACAGGCAGGGTTTCCTCTACTCATTTTTTGCATCTCCCCCAGCTGCTCTCTGTCCTGCCTCTGGGGCCAGCCCAGTGCTTCGTCTCTTCAGGCAGCTCAGAGCAGGAGGGATTCAGCAGGAGGCTCACTGGCAGAAAATTTGGGTTCTGGGCATGCGCTGCTCGTGCCGGGAACTGGCCCGAGGCACTCAAATCCCCCAGGGAGGAAACAGATACAGCACTGTGAGCTCTGTGCCCTGCTAAGCAGCAGAGCTTTCCAGGGTAAAACTCCAGCTCGCCGCTGCCTGCAGAGGAGCCTCAGGCTACAGAAAGTGAGCAGGGGTTGTCCAGCAGCTGCCCCGGGCAATGAACGCGTTACGGAATTGGGGATGAGCTGCAAGCAGTCTGCTAGCTCAAGATCTGGTTCACTCTCCCAGATGGATTACTGATAAGTTCGTAATTAGGACTGACACCGGTGGATTGCAAACATCTTATTAGGAGTTCACCAACCTGATATATAACGGAACTGAGAGGAAGGCGTAATCATTATAAGAATTTACCTACAGCTATAACATCGGGACACAGCCGGGGCGCCAGGTATTCCTGTCTCGGGGTGAGAAGGGTGAGAACATCCACACTGCAGGGGGAAGGAGCCCTCTCCCCGACAGCACTGGGATTGGGGATGCAGAGCTGGGGGTGCTGGGCTGGACCTCTCCATAACAGGACCTGTGGGACCTCTGCAACCCACAGGGAACGCCACTCTGGGGTGAATCCTTGCTCGTGTTCCCGTATTTACAGCTCAGGGTTTAATCCCTACACGCCGTGTGCATGGGTTAGTTGGTGCGTGCTGGGCTCACGCAGGAACCCCGGGAGCCCAATGTGTGACAAGCTCACACGTGTGGCTACGGGGACACACATACAAATGTCCATTTAGGTATCAGACGCTGATCCTATTTAGTCAAAATATTTCCTGTTTCAGGCATTTATTTTCTCAAAATGACAACCTGACAACAGTTCGGGTATGAGTCAAAGGAAAGAAGACTTTCCATTTTCTGGTTGACTCGTGCACACCGTGCAGGCTCTGCTCTGGGCTAAGCTCCACGGCAGCCTGCACGGCGAATTAAGGCCATTTCCCCAGCGGGGCTGCCACTTCTCATGCCAAACTCCTACTGACCAAGATCACGAAGCATGGCCAAGAAGCTAAACAACCTCCTACCACTCAGCAGTGCCCCAGCGTTTCATTTTCCCATTGATTTGGGACCGGGGGACGTTCCCAAAGGTGCTGGCTGTGATTCCCGTGGTGCCCAGCACCGTCCCTTCCCTCCGCCCGTGCCCGGTCCCGGCGGTGCCCTCACCTTGCTTCTGGTTGATGTCGGCGGGCAAGTGGGGCGAGTGGGAGCCGTGGCTGAAGTGGTCGTTGCTGTAAGGGATGAGCGGGGTGAGCGGGTGGACTCCGTGGGACGGCTGCACGACGGGAACTTTGTTGGACTGCAAGAGAAAAGCGGGACAGGGCTCAGGAGGGGGCCGGGCTGCGAGGAGGGGGCACGGGACCATCGCGATCCACGAGCAGCGAGGGCAAGGGGGCTGGGGATTACAACAGTCATCCCAGGGCAAGGCAGAAACACCCTTTTATGCTTAAATAAACACATCCTGCAGGAGAAATACAGAATCAAGCAGTGATAACAGCTGCTGATTGCGCGGTAGGTGCAAATCAGCCCGAATCAACATGAAGCTGTCAAAATCCAGACTTCAAAAATTCACTCCAAGCATCTTTTACTCCAGGATAAATGTTTAAAGCATGCAACCAAAGGCATCGCTCTTGTTTTCTGCTCCCCCAGCTTGCAGGTACACACACACACACTCTCAGTCCCGTGTGTTGCCCTGGTCTGCAGCCGGACTCCCATATCCTGCACATTCACCCTGAAAACCGCGCTCGGGCTTCTGCAGCTGCTCCCGGCTACACGGGGCCGGGGGGGCCAGCAGCTCCTCTAACACCCCCCGGGGTACCTCTGGGTGTTGGGGCAGGGAGAGCAGAGCCTGTTCGAAAGGCCTGAGCAGCGGTGAGGGAAACACACCCGTGCACACTCACACACACCCGCGCACACCCGTGCCCGCGTGCGCACGCTGCGAGCCTCCTTGCCTCGAGCGTCCCAAGCCGCTCCCTACATGCCCGGTTTCGCCCGTGGTTGCCTTTAAAACCCAAACCGACTTCGCCTCGGCGGTGGAGCGGCAGGATTTGCCCCGGATAAATCCCGAAGGAGAAACAGGACCGACAGCACCGCCACAGCGGGAGGAAGGAGCGGAGCACGTGAGAGAGCTGCCGCAGGTGCTGCTCGCTGAAGCTCTCGTGTCCTATCGGGGCATCTCCAGATGCCTTCTGACAAGTCATTTAAGATCTCTGGACTTGATTCACTGCTGCCTTTCACTTTGGTAATGATTTTGCTCAGGCAGAGCAAGCACGAAACGCCATCTGGCTCCAAGGAGGAAGCCCTGAAACGACGAGGAAAACAGCCCCGGTGGATGGGGACGCTGCCTCCCAGCCGCCTTGCCCGCAGAGTTTGCTTATGCAAATAAAATTAAAGAGGGATGCAGGTTTGCATTTAAGAGCGAGCGAAAACCCTAGCTCCTGATGCTTACCAGGTGTGGATTTCCTGCACACAGCAGGGCGCAGGGGGATGTGCACCTCCCAGCACAAGCTCCTGTCCTGCAGCATGACCGGGGGCTCTCTGCTTTTCCCATATAGATCGGCTCTGGGCTGGCTCCTGCTTTGCTAAACGCGTCTGGAGCTCCGAGCTTCAACTGTTCTTGCCCACGAAAAAGAGATGAGGGGTAGCTTTCCAGAGATGTTTCTAAAACCAGCCATTGGTTAGCAGATTCAAGTGGCAGACAGCCTGAATGAGGGCTATGCCATTCTGCGGGGAAATTTTACATTGCACCGGACCAGGACCAGCTCATTGCTGAGCAGTTTTGAAAATCTTATCCCCAGCGCTTCAGCTGCTCCAGGCAGGGCTGAGTTTTCCTTCCATACAAGTCTGCACCCAAAGCACATGGGTGAAAAGCCGATCCGCGACAGGCCAGGGCCCAGGGCACGGCGACGTGGCTGCACAGCGGGCTGCAGCGCGGTTACTCAGACTTTCCACCAGTTCAGATGGGAAATGAGACATGGCAGCAGCAAGAAGAGCTGGCCTTCCCCGCATCCCTTCTGCGTTTGCACTCGCCTCGCTCACAAACTCTTCTCTGTTTCTCTCTGAAGTCACAGAAATGCTGGCAGGGAAAGATGCTCGGGACAGAAACGAGACCAGAACTTGGGTAAGAGGCTGCTCCCCCACTGCCATCTCCTCAGGGAGCTCGCTACAGGGACCTGCCTCCCAGGCTGAACCTACCCAGGGAAGGAGGAAATAGGGCTGCAGGATCTGGAGAAGCAGAGAACCTTTCAGTGCTGATCCCTAGTTCTGAACACTGCTGCTGCTGGCCACCAGTGGCCATGTTCGTAGCTCCCGGCCTTCACCGGATGAGTCTCATTTATAAAATCTCATTTATAAACCCTATATGCCAGAGAAACGGTATCATTTCCTCTTTTTAATGCGGTCTAGATTTACTTTCTGCAGATCAGCTGCAGCACGTGGACCTTGGCGAGGCTTTTGGAAGCCAGCAGTTAGCTGGTGGCGATGTTACATTACAAAATCCACCTGATCACGAAGGATTTCTGCCAGGGGAGCCATGCGACATGAGGGCACCGGGTCCTGTGCCCTCCCAGCAGGTCCCTGGGCCGTGGGGATGCCAGGGCCAGGCTGCAGCACCGCGGCTCGCCCCGGCTGTGGTTTGCCGAAGCATCTTGCTGTGTCTCCTCCGTGTTTCAGTACAGCTCAGACCGGGGGTGACGGAGCCGCTCGCCACCGGCCCTGTCCGAAAATAACGCAGCCGGTGCCTGGCGTCACGGCCCCGCGGCCCAGGTGACCTCAGCAGCCCTGGGGGGTGACAAAAAGGGCTCCGGGGATGGTTTTGTCTCACCCCTCCCAGCGCAGCCCCTCGGGGGCAGGTTGGGGAATGAGCTGTGCAGCCGCGACCTGGCTACAGAAATGAAGAGACGCATTTACAGCAACAGCAGCATGGCATTTCCAGGCGGGACAGAGCAGCAGAGGGTTGATTAATCCCTCTCCAACCTGCTAAACTGCAACAATTCATCCTGGCAAGTGGTGCTGCCGGGTCCCTGGGGTGCTGCTGGGTCCCCGGGGTGCTGCCTGGTCCCCGTGCCAGCAGTGAGCCCATCGCCCTCGCAGGGCTCGCCAGGCTGAAGGCAGAGAAAGGGCTGTGACGGAGGCAGCACAGTGACTTCAAGAACTGATGAGCAAGGAGAAAACACAGTCACACTCGTTATTAAGAAACACTAATCGTTGGCAGGGCAGAATTAGGAGACCTCACCGCTCACACACAGTGCCTGATTGCGAGAGCAGCTCGAGGCGAGCCGTAAAACTCCTGCTGAGCACACACAAACCCAGCAGGTCTTTCCAAGGAGGCTCGCCCTCAGAGCCACGCTGCCACCCGGCGCAGAGGTGCAGCATCCTCCCCGTTTGGTCCCATCCTTTTTTAACAAAATGTATTTTTTTTTTTTTTCATTAGGAGAACAGCGATATGTTGCAATCAGAAGTTTTCTGGAAAGCACCTCATTGCCAGCAGGTGTTTTGACTAATTTTTAAAGGCTGGTATGTTTATTCGCGACGTGCTAAATGAGCTGTTTTACTTTGCTGGCTGGAATGAGACTTTTTTTTTCTTTTATAGTTAATCTTAGCAAAATGTAGCACAGATGGTCATAAGACAAAATCGGAGTGAAATTATCAAAACGGAAAATTTTCAAGGATTTTCTACAACATAAAGAATGTTGCTTTTAACGGTGAAAATATTAGAAAAAAAATACAAAGATGTTTTTTTCTGCTTGAATCATTTTAGGAGAAGAAAATAATTAAAGAAAAAAGAAGAGTTTTTTTTTTTGTTAGCTTGTGAGAACTCCTCCTTTTTGCAGCCGAAAGCGGCGGTGGTCACATCAACCTGCCTGGGCATCCCCACATCCAGCCAGCGCCGCGCCAGGGCTGCTGCGATGGGAACTTTTTTGTTAATTTTTCTGGTAGAAGCCAAGTCATAACTAAAACAAAGCAGCCGGATTCTGCTGCCACTTCTACCATAATTTAGTGAAAAGGTTTTTACGGACTTTCTCCGTCTCTGCACCGAGCAGGCAGCCGGTCCTTGCGTGGGGTGGCCAGGGCTGCCCAGCCGAGCCGCACAGCGTCCAGTTTCCTGCGCTCCCGCTGGGGTGTCCCCTCTGCTCTCTTCCCATCACCCGTTTATTAAAAAAGAAAGAGGTCAAGCAGCAGATAACGCTTGGAGTTAGTATATTAAAGAAGAGCAAACCACAATTCAAAGTACGCAAACCAGCCACAGGAGCTCATCTTACGAGGCTGATCTTGATCAGCCCTGCTGTACAGCGGCACAAAGCAGCCTTCCTAGGAAAAACTGCTGCTCGGTTTTGCGGATGAGTATGTTTCAATTGAGTATGTTTTTCCCCTCCACTTTGAACAAAAACGGAATTAGTGAAAAGCTGGCTTTATCATACTTTGTTTTGAAGGCAAAGCCACATGAATAGGGCTGCTTTGTAGGAATCAAACTTTCATTTTACAGATTTTTTCCAAATGTTTGAAATAAAACAAACGTAACAATTTGCTCGTGCTTGGTAACAGTCAGCCCTGACCCCCAGGAGCTTTGGTGGGACTTCGGAGCTGGCAGCATCACCTCCTAGCAGCAGGGGACCCCATGCACATAGGGGACCACGAAGGCAGAAGGAATCCTACGTACATATGGGATGTCGTGCACGTAGGTGACCCTGCAGGAATGGGAGACACTGTGCATGTAGGAGACCCCATGCACACAGCGAATCCCATGCCCATAGGGGATTCTGTAGGGAATTAGCAGGCACGGGGGATCCTACACACATAGGGGACCTGAAACACACGGCAGACTGTAGACCCCATACAGAGGGGACACCAGGCTCATAGCGGACCTGATGCACATCGGGAACACCATACCTATAGGGGACCCCATACACATGAGGGACCCCAAGCACACCAGGGACCCTGCAGGCAGGGCGCAGGGACAATCTGCCAGGACCGTGCCTTCCACCCTCAGCTCCCAGCCTCCAGATGCAGCAATTCCTGCAGGCATCCCAAAAGCAACCCAAGCGGCGACCAGCCTGCTGGAAAGCCCTGCACTGAGCCATCGGGGTCTGCAGGGGGGCTGGGGGCAGCCCCGTAACCCCCCCTTGGCACCTCGGTCACCCGGCTGTCGGGGTTGGCAGCACCCCGGGGTGCGCAGGAGCCGACCCCGTGGCGCGGCGCCGGGGAGAGCGCTGTGGTTTCCAGTGCTCGCGGGGAGCCGAGCCGCGGTGAGGCGAGATTAGTCACGTCACTTTCAAATTTTCCCACATCGCTGGCCCCAAAAATAGCGAAATGAGAAAGCCGTGGGCCAGCCTGGCGGCGGGGGGCGAGGGGCCTGGCCAAGGGACGGCTGCTGGGGCTGACAACAGTGCTGGGGTCTGGGTGTCCCCGGAGCCCCGTGCCCGGCTGTGCCGCTGTGAGCATTGGCACGAAGAAACCGCCCTCAGCAGCGACAATTTTGGCAACCGGGCGAGCACTGAGGTCGGCACAACCTGGGATGTGCCGCAGGCTGCAGCCCGGCCAGAAGTCACCCCCAGCGTGTTTGCTTCAACGTCACTTCTCAGAGAGAGAGATGAGTCTACGCGCCAGCTATGAAAAACAAAACCTACGGAGTTTGCTGTTGCTGATTCAATGAGGAATTAATTCCTTTTTTCTGCAGAATTAGTCACCGTGCCGCAGAAATGAAGGTATAAGGTCAGGCTGCAGCGAGCAGGCACTGCTGCTGCATGAGCTGCTGGGTACCAGGGGGGGCTCTGCCTTTTGCTCCGTATCCAAAAAATTAATTCAAATTAGCAAATTACATCCCACAGGATGTGATCGGCTGCTGGAGGGTGTGGAGAGCAGCGCTGAGCTTTGGGGCTCTCAGAGACAAGGACCCGGAGCTTGCGCGGCTCCATCCCAGCTCTGCAGAGCTCCAGGGCACCTCCGAGTTCTGATAACACCTCCCCGTTCGGGGCTCCCCTGTGAATAAAACTAAACCGGACCATGTCACCAGACCCCCCTCGGCCCCCGTTTCCCCGTGGCGTCGCACCAGGAGATGTTATGATGAAATCTCCCCCCAAAGGCCCAGCGCAGACCACTTTCTGCAGGCACCGAGGCTGGGGACCCCCGCAGCCCGCGAGCGCCCGGCAGCATCGACTCATTTCTCATCACAGAGCTTTTTTTTTTTTTTTTTTTTTTTCTCCTTTCTCACTTTTGCTGCAGTCACATCTCCCCAGCCCGCTGCCGCAGCAGAAAGGAAGCAGGGAAAGTTAAAGCCACCCACGCTCGGGCGCTGCCCTCACCTCGCAGCAGCGCCGGGCGTCAGCACAGGCAGCGTCGCCCCGCCGGGAGCCCCCTC
Organism: Nettapus auritus; assembly: GCA_011076525.1. Classification (NCBI taxonomy): domain Eukaryota; kingdom Metazoa; phylum Chordata; class Aves; order Anseriformes; family Anatidae; genus Nettapus; species Nettapus auritus. The sequence goes on from CM021777.1 coordinate 16,683,789, forward strand.
GAAGGCTCCGCAGGGTCTCCCCCTTGTCCCATTGTCCCATCCCCATCTCACCCAGAGGTGCTCAAAGGCTCAAGCAATGGGGAAAGCACTCATGGCACTTAATTCCCCATGCAGATGCCAACAAGGGGGTGATCCATTTAGGACCAACATCGCACCTGCTGGCAGCTACTGCCCCTGCACAGGGTTTGAGCCCTCTGTGGTCACAGAGTAGTCCTCTCAGCTCTTCACTTTCTCTCTGCTCGCTCTCAGCTTTCTCCAGTTCTGCTCTGACACTGCCCGTGCTGGCGAGTCACCTGCTCCTTTTCACACCTTCATGGGGCCGAAGGGCAGAGCAGGATTCCTGCCGGGCTCACCGGAGCAGCAGCACCGGGAACACCGCCGGGGTGAGACCCGCTGCTCGGGGACACGCTGGGGACCGCGCTGCCCCAGCCCCTGGAGCCGGCCAGCACAGGTGGATGGCCCAAGCACAGTGGGATGAATAGAGGGAAAGAACCTAAATACTTTTTAGAAGTCCTCAGTGACTTGCTGGCCACATCCCAGGCCAGGACGTGACACGACGCAGCCCGTCCCGACCCTTCTGCTGGCACCTTGCTCCAGGAAAGGAGCCACACAGCCGGGCTGCCCCTCTGCTGCTGCTTGCTGTTTTTAAGCAGTGATGGTAATTATTTTTAAGTTAAGCCCTGCAGGGGAAATAGCTGAGCTTTTCACCGTTTACGGGCACAGGAAGAGCTGTTTCGCTTCTCAAGTATTTATCTTCTAAGAGAAAGATGTAGGTGGTTCTTCGTGAAAAGAAAAAAAAAAAGAAAGAAAGAAAGAAAAGGCATGGAAAAATAAAGATTAAAAGTCCCTCCCAGAGGCTGCTCTTAGGGTGACAGGGGGCGAGTGCGGAGGCAATTATGCTGCACACTGGAGAAAAGAACCCCTGAGAAATGAACATCATTTTGGGTTTGGCATCTCTGCCCTATATTTGCTGCCCTGTTTGGAAGAGGGGCCGCCTTGCTCTTGTGTTCGGTGCTCACCTTGCTCCCAAAACACCTCTGTCGTGATGCCAAAAGCAGCCTGGCCAGTGCCAGCAGCACAGAGCCAGACCAGCCAGGAACCGACAGCTTTTGGCCTCGTGGAAACAAACACCAGGGTCACACATCCCGGGGCTGTTTTCCCCCAAATGCTGGGGCTACACCACCCAGGGGCTGCGCTGGCCTGGCTATTTGTCCTCCCCTGCAGTGCCCATCCCTGGTTTCGGCATCTCTCGTGGTCCTGGCTGTGGAGAATGACCCCTGTCCCTCTGGTCTCCAGATGTGTAGCACAGCCCCGTGTGTTTTTGCTCCTTTGTGCAGCGGTTCTGCGAATTTCTCTGCGGAGCTGCCGGGGCTGGCGCTGCCAGTAACCCCTGTCACGGCTGCAGACGCGAAGGCACCGACTTGACCCGCAGAGGCTGATACTATCTGACCTCCTTTAGGCTGTTCGGCTTCTCGAAGTCAAGCGGTTGGTCTAATACCCAGAATTAATCAGGAAAATGTCCAAGAGGGTGAAGGAGGAAAGCAAACAGCAGCACGAGCAGAGCCGGCGCGTGAGGGGAAGCCCTGCGCTACCTGCCCGAAGGCACTGGCCGCGTTGACCTTCGCGTGCCCGGCGGGTCAGGGGGGTTTCAGCAGCCAATTCTGGGAAAATCTGCAAAAACCAAAAGGGTCCATGCCCTGCAGCAAAGCCAGAGGTGGACCTGGTTTTGGCATCCCTCTGCACTGAGGATGGAAAGCCCTGTGAGACTTCTCAGTGCCTCTGCTGGCAAGCAAAGCGCACAGGAAACCTCGAGGTGTCAGCAAGGCGTTTTTCAGGCGGCGAGTGTTTGCTTGCTTGTCACCTGGGCTCTCCCGAGAGGGCTCGCAGCTGCTTGGCTGGGTTTGTTCTTTCCATTTAGAACAAAAACAAAAACAAAAACAGCCCATTGACTTGAAAGAGCGTAGGGGAATTAACAAAAAGAACCCAAACACACAAAAAACGCTGATGTGACTTAAGGCGTTTCGATTCCCCGAACATCAGAGGGGTGAAACCTGCCCCTCCGCGCGGGTGGTGGCGCGTGGCCACCGCGGGGATACAGTCCTGCTGGTGTCACTGCTGTCATCCAGCCCTGCCTCTGGGATGGGAAGGATGGGATGGGATGGGATGGGATGGGATGGGATGGGATGGGATGGGATGGGATGGGATGGATGGGATGGCTGCCAGACCCTCCTGGCAGACACTACACACCCTGATTAATTATGTTATGTTATGTTATGTTATGTTATGTTATGTTATGTTATGTTATGTTATGTTATGTTA